>CAUYPK010032289.1:0-89356 GCA_963574355.1 Loris lydekkerianus | reverse complement strand
TTCTTTTACAGTGTTATAGATTTTATTTATTCTTAAGTCTTTTTCCTGTCCACATGTAGTGTTTTCAAAAAGATTTTAACACTATAAAGTTGGAACTTTTTCAGCTATTTCTTTTTTTTCTTTTTTTATGATTAATTTTTTTATTTTTTTTTATTGTTAAATCATAGCTGTGTACATTAGAGCTGGAACATATTCTGCTGGAACATATTCTTCTTAGCAAAGTATCTCAGGAATGGAAGAAAAAGTATTCAATGTACTCAGCCCTACTATGAAGCTAAATTATAGCTTTCACATGAAGGCGATAACCCAACTACAGCGCAAGACTATGGGGAAAAAGCCAAGGAAGGGGAAGGGGGGGGGAGGTTTTGGTGGAGGGAGGGTAATGGGTGGGGCCACATCTATGGTGCATCTTAGAATGGGTACGGGCGATTGCACTAAACAACTTTATACCATAGCTTCCCCTTCACCTTTTCCTCTCTAACTGAAGTGTTCTCATTAGATTTTGTTTTGTTTTGCCTTTTCCTTTGAAGATCCAGAAATGCCCTTGGTGTGCTTGGCGGACTTTGAGGTGCGGGCACGAGAGCAGCTCTCTAAGACGTCCTGGGATTTTATTGATGGAGGAGCTGACGAAGGCATCACCCGGGACGACAACATTGCAGCGTTTAAAAAGTTTGGTCTTCCATAGCCTTATGTTGTTAATCTAAGGTGCACTGGCTGAAACATACTTGGGCAACAGTAGTTCTGGTTTCAGCCTCCAAAAACCACAAAATACTCCAACTATAATAATGTGGCTTTTTTTTATTTTGACTGGTTTGGGGGCAAGTGGGAAGATGGATAAAGAGGGAATTTCTCGTAGAACTAGCACATGTGAATCGTCCTCCCTCTTGCAGCGTGAATCCCAGGATGCCCTGGGCAGAGTGAGAAAGCCTCTGGGCAGGTTGGATCTCCTGAGTTCCTTAACCCTGGCTTGGAGGAGAAAATGTAACCATGAAGAGAGGACTCAAGTTTGGAGGAAATAATGATCCAAGGAATGTTAGGGATGATGATAGATTGATTCAGGAGAAGAGTTGGGCTGGGAATGTAGGGGATAGAGCATCAGTCAACCAGTAGCCGGCCCACAGGCCAAGTGTTACCCAGCACTTTTTTTTTTTTTTTTTTGAGACAGAGTCTCAAGAAATCACCCTAGGTAGAATGCTGTGGCATCACAGCTCACAGCGACCTTAAACTCTTGGGTGTAAGTGATTCTCTTGCCTCAGCCTCCCAAGTAACTGAGACTACAGGCGCCCACCACAACGCCCAGCTATTTTGTTGCTGTTGTTGTTGCAGTTGTCATTGTTGTTTAGCTGACCTGAGCAGGTTCAAACCCACCAGTTTCGGTGTATGTGGCCAGTGTCCTCCCCACTGAGCTAGGACAAGCACTGCCCCCAGTACTTATTTTCATACAGCCCACAAGCTGAGGATAGTTTTCATTTTTAAGTGGTTGATGAGAAGGGAGAAGGGAGACAAAAGAAGAAGAATTTCTGGCATGTAAAAACTTTATGAAATTCAATATATATATGTATATATATATATGTATATACACACAACTTTTTTTTTTTAGATAGGGTCTTGCCCTGTCATCCAGACTAGAGTACAGTGGCCCAGTCAGAGCTCACTACAGCCTTGAACTCCTAAGCTCAAGAGATCCTCCCACTTCAGCCTCCCAATTAGCTAGGACCATAGACACACACCACCATGCCCAGCTTATTTTTTGTTACTCTTGTTTTTATAGAAATGGGGTCTGACTATGTTGCCCAGGCTGATCTTGAACTCTTGGTGTCCTGCCTTGGCCTCTCAAAGTGCTGAGATTACAGGCATGAGCCACCATGCCCTGCCTGAAATTCAAATTTTAATTTCCATAAATAAGTTTTATTGGCACATTGCCATGCTCACAGTCATTTACTATTATCTATGGCTACTTTTGTGCTGCAAAAGTAGAATTGAGCAATTGTTAAAAAAAAAAAAAAAGCAATTGTGACAAAGACTAGAATATTTACCATCTGCACCTTTAGGCAAAAAATTTGCTGACTCCTATAATAGAGAAGACAGGGGAAAACTGAAAAATGGTACAGAAAGCAAGCACTGACTCATCTCATTTTGTTTTTTTACAAAGCTGTTAGGAAATTTGGATTATTATTCCTACTTCACAGATGAAATAACTGAGGCTACCTTCTCCAGTTTGCACAATTAATATTTTAAGAAAATGTTTCTAATTTTGTGCACAGAAATAATATTTATTTTGTGGAAAACAGAAATATTTTGACCCTGACACTAAGGTATCCATTTGTCTTTTAAAAAAATGTGCTTTACATGTTTATTATTTGTGAGGTCCCTTACTTTCTTTTGAAGCAGTATTTTTTTTTTTTTTCTTTTGAGACAGAGTCTTACTCTGTAGCCCTGGGTAGAGGGGAGTGTGTCATGGCTCACAGCAACCTCAAACTGTTGGGCTCAAGCAATACTCTTGCCTCAGCCTCCCGCATAACTGGACTACAGGCATCTATCATGATGCCCAGCTAATTTTTTTTATTTTTAGTAGAGACAGGGTCTCACTCTTGCTTAGGCTGGTCTTGAACTCCTGAGCTCAAGCAATTCACTACCTTGGCCTCCTAGAGTTCTGGGATCACAGGAGTGAGACACTACGCCCAGCCTAAAGTGGTATTTTTTAAGTCAAATCTTACAATGAATTAGCTGCTAGACAAAAGGTCCTGGTCACTCCTGGGATTTGTCCTCTTTCAGTGGCCTTTTATTACTTTCCAGAAACTTGTTTTTAACTGGTGAGGAAACTCCTTCCTACCTATTCTTTTCCCTTCCAATCCTCGCTATGATGAATCAATCAAATTGTCCAAGTGCTGAGCGTACTCCACCGTCTTTGAGTCTAGTCAAAGAGGCAAAGACACAGACCCCTGACACAGCCAGGCTGGGACAGTGGGGAGGTTCCGAGAAGGCTGGTGAATGTGAAAGAGTGTGCTGGGAGTGGCTTTCAGGGGCCCAGCCTCCAGCTGGGTCCACACTGCTCAGTCAACTCTCAGCCAACTGAGCCCACCAGGGTTTCATGGGACCCAGTCTAGCTTAGACCTGCACCAGGAATCAGGGGCTCTAACCCCTGAGCAGCACCTCCCAGCTGGACCACCAATGCCTAATCTGTTTGTTGCCTAGCACAGAATCCGCCTCCGTCCCCGATACCTGAGAGACGTATCAGAAGTGGACACCAGAACCACAATCCTAGGGGAGGAGGTCAGTGCCCCCATCGGCATCTCACCCACTGGATTCCACGCCATTGCCTGCCCTGATGGGGAAATGAGCACAGCAAGAGGTATGAGCAAGACCCCTCTCCCGGAAGTGCGGGGGGGACTTCTGCAGAGCAGGGCCTGGGAGCCCCAGGGTTTCTTTCTAGAAGGGTCTTAGAGAGAGCAATTTTGTTAAAATTAAGGAAAGTGGGAAAGGGAGTGCTTAAAGCTATGTCTGTACAACATTTCACCTACGACTGAGACAGAAATCCACTTTCCTACTGAAGACTCCTGAGAGTGGGAGGGGGGCCACAGGTGAATAGGAAGGTGCTAGAATCCCAGCAAGTGACCCTCAGATGAGGGCTGGCGGCCCCTCAGACACATACTGTCTGTGGGGAAAGGAATGCTTAATGTGGCTCTCCTGGCCCCCTATGGGCCAGACCCGGGGCTGAATGATGAGTCTCTGAATTTAGAAGGAGGCAAAATTCACACCATCAAGTCTTAACACAAGACCCTTCCAATTGCTCTTGCCCACACATTCCCTTTACTTTCTTGGCTGCCTTGTCATCCTGTTTGACAGGTGTCTGGTTAGATCTTGTCTCCTTAGTAAACCTCATCCTCTCCCCACATGCTCCACGATCACCATTAACAATAGTTGTAATTATAGAAGAGAAAGGACGGGGCTGAAAGTACTCCAGAGACTCCTCTGTAGTCTTCACTCTGGCTCAAATCTGTTTCTGTGAGTTCCCCAGTTCTCCCCTGGGGTCCTTTCCTTTGAGTCCACAATGAAAGAAGCAAAGAATTCAAGGATTCTAGAGCTGAATGTCACATCCATCTGTTTGGCTTAGGAGCTGGATCTGTCTAGGTTGGACTCTGAATAGCCCGTGTGAATATTTACTAAATTTCACAGCTGAATACCTTGTTTCAGGGGAGGGATGATAATAGGGTATCCCCATCAACATGATGAATTGAAAATATTAATTTTCTTTCTCTTTTTTTTTTTTTTTTTGAGACAGAGTCTCATTTTGTTACCCTCTGTAGAGAGCCGTGGCATCACAGCTCACAGCTACCTCAAATTCTTGGGCTTAAGCGACTCTCTGGCCTCAGCCTCCCAAGTAGCTGGGACTACAGGCGCCCGCCACAACACCCAGCTATTTTTTGTTGCAATTCTCATTGCTGTTTTAGCTGGCAGGAGCCGGGTTCAAACCTACTACCCTCGGTATATGGGGCCAGTGCCCTACCCACTGAGCCACAGGCGCTGCCCCTGAAAATATTAATTTTCCATTAGACCAAATTCTCTGCCCATGGGTTGTACCGTGGCAGTGACAATGACCATGGAGAATCCCGATGGAATGATTAAAGTAGGAAACAAGGACCATGCAAGTGGGCAGCAGCAGCAGCCGCAGACTGTCTCCACCACTCTCATTATCCCCAGCATCCTAACCGTGCAGCGCTTGGCGTTGAAAGAATACTTTGGCATCTAGTATCTTGTTCAATCTCCCCACAACCCTGAACTCACATCTACTTCATGGCACCCCATTTTACAGATAAAGGAAATGAGAATCTCAAGGACACATAGCAAGGAAGTGGCAGAGCTAGCTAGCATTCTTCTAATCACAGACGCCACACTTTCCCCACTACCAAGTCCAGGCTTCTCCACAGGGAGTATGCTCCCTCATTCTCTGCCCTCTCTAACTCTCTTCTGCCTTAGGAGGTATTCATAAGGAGCCCACTTGCCTATCTGAAGGCTGCAAACAGCCTGTGTGGCTCTGGAGACTACACGACCTCTCTACCGGAAGTACTTTATTAGGAGTACATGATCTGTATACAGAGGAGGACCCAAACTGCTTTAGACTTCTCAGTCTGGCCAAACACCTCCCATCCCCGCCCTACAGGAAAGTAGAATGTAAATTAAGCTTTATCTGCCTTGAAGGGCAAGCTGGCCAGAAATCACACAGGCTCCCAGGGCTTCCCACCCCAGTCCAGATGCCTCTGCCCTCCAACCTGAGGGGTGTCTTTGTTTTGCAGCCGCCCAAGCAGCCGGTGTCTGCTATATCACCAGCACATTTGCCAGCTGTAGCTTTGAAGATATTGTTGCTGCTGCCCCAGGAGGCCTCCGGTGGTTCCAGCTCTATGTGCAACCAGACCAGCAGCTGAACAAACAGCTGGTCCAGAGGGTGGAGTCCTTGGGTTTCAAAGCTTTGGTAGTCACTGTGGACACACCTGTAGTTGGAAACAGGCGACAGGACTTTCGAAACCGATTGGACTTGAAGAAGAACTTAATGCTAACAGATCTTCGATCACCTAGAGAGGTAGCAAAGGTGGCAGAGTGTGGGAAGGCCTTATCAGAGGCAAAGTTCCTCCCACCCCCTTCTCTTTTCTTCCTTTCCTTATTTCATATATTTATACTGAGTGGCTGCTTTATGCCAGACGCTGGGGACACAGCTGAATAGCAGATCTGCTTTCTGCTCCCCAGAGCTTCCCGATAAACAGAACATAAGACCAATTGTTCTCATCCCTGAGGCTGCCCAGCTTCTCCCCTGAAGTGTTCTGCCAGAGCTGGACACTGAGAAATGGAAAAGCCATAGAAAGGATTTTTACATGAATAGGTACGTGAACTAAAACAGTTCATCCAGCATTTTCTACTTCATGGCACACTTGGAAAATGCTCATTTTGGATGGTGCAGGTAGATAAGTGGGCAATGAAGGGGCTACTCACAGCCATGGCAACTGGTCACCTGTCCAGCCAGCCCAGGTACCACCCTGCTAAGATGGAGGGATCGGTATCTCTTCACATCTAGAACTCAGATCTGGAACAGCAGGGCACTGTACACATCTGTTTGGAATCCCTGAACTAGGTGATGACAAGGGCATTTCCCCACTAAAATCCTACAATTGCATGGCTTGGAGTGCCTGAGAGAGAAAGACATGGTAAACTTAAGCCCTTGCCTGTAGTAGAGATAGTAATGTCAGCCTTTTTAGGCAACAGGCAGCTGTGACACCCCATCAAGTGATTCAACAATGCTACTCATTAACCAAACTGGCCTTTGGGTGCTCCAAAATCATTATCCAAAGTCTAGAGAATAAATGTTTGGTTTGCATAATAAGCTAAGGTTAAACATTAGGTAAGATTACTAAAGTATTACTTCATTCTCAAAATTCTGCTCATATCTGGACCCTTACTCATCACAGTGACCTTCAAATGCGTTTGCTCACCTAGGGGTGCACTGCACTCTGAATCCTTTTAAAGAAATGACTGTGTGGCCTTGGGCACAATGGCTTACGGCTGTAACTCCAGAGCTCTGAGAACCTTGAGGTGGCAGGAGTTTGAGATCAGCCTGAGTAAACCAAGCCCCGTCTCTACTGAAACTAGAAAAACTAGCCAGGCATTGTAGCAGGTGCCTGTAGTCTGGGCTACTGGGGAGGCTGAGACAAAAGGATCACTGGACCCCTGGTGTTTGAGGTTGCTGTGAGCAAGGCTGATGCCAAGGCACTCTAACATGGGAAACAGAGTGAGACTCTGTCTCAAAAAGAAAAAAAAAAAAAATGACTGCATCTTATTTGTCTTTGTGTCCCCAGATGTTGGCATAATTATTGAGTAGCCACATGATTAATGATTAATGAACAAGCAATTGAAGTAGAAATCCTTTTCTACAAATTTTGTTAAGAAAAAATGTCAGAAGCATTGCTGGGTTCTTTTGCTCCTCTCTCAGGGTTCTAAATGGCAGCTCTTCAGATGGGTGTCCTCTTCAGAATGGGTAGAAGTCTGGGACTAATGTTCCCTTTTTATTTCCTATAGAGAAATTCAATACCTTCTCTCCAGACCTCGGCCCCGAGCCCCTACTTCTGCTGGAATGGTCTCTCCTGGTTTCAGAGCCTGACACGCTTGCCCATCATCCTTAAAGGGATCCTGACAAAGGAGGATGCAGAGCTGGCTGTCAAGCACAATGTCCAAGGCATCATAGTTTCCAACCACGGTGGGAGGCAGCTTGATGAGGTTCCCTCCTCAGTAAGTAGGAGGTCTTCAGAGGGGCGTGAACGGAGAGCAAGGAGCACCCTTCCCTGCGGCTCTCTGGTTAAATCTTCCTACTTCCCATCCCAACTCCTACAGTCACCTTTCACACACCCAGCACCTTTCACACACCCTGGTAACTGGCAGAGGGGAAAATGTAAAGAGTGCTGAGCAGGCCCTGAGGCATCCCAACCACTTGGACCAGGTAAGAGCGGAGAGCAGCACTGCGCCCACCTCTAGCAATCAGCCGTCAGTCTCTGAAAAGAAAACTAACCCACATGTAAAGTCAAGGAGGGAGGAGGGTGAGAAGGGGTGTGCTCTCTCTCCTATCTACTGGGCACACCACAGGGGTACACAGCACACCTCCTGGGTGAAGGGCTCAACTGCAACTTGAACCTTATCTAACAAAAGCAAACAATGTAACCTAATGGTATGGACCCTCATATTAATCTGAAATTTTAAAAAGACCAAAAAAAAAAAAAAAAAAAACCCAACAACAGAAAAGAAAACTAACAAAAACATTATGCAGTAGGTGTCAGGCTTTCAGTAATAAATTTAGCTTGCCCTGCATCCTTGAGAGGGCTGAGTAGTAAGTGGAGAAAGAGGAAAACTAATTCCCCCATTGTGCTTCCTCCACAGAGAGAGCATATTGGCCCAGGAGCCTGAGAGTGGGGAATTCCTCCTATCTCATTATGCTTATTGTTTTCCCAAGCCATTTGGCAAAACTTCCAAACCCAGGAGCACCCTGGAATCATCCAAGATTAGTGCCAGGGTCAGTAAAGTTCTCTCTTGCCCTTGGGCTCAAAAGTTAAGAAGGTACCAAGAAAAACTTAGTAAGGTAAATATGATAATATTTTCATACATTATTTTAAAAATGAAAATTAAAACAAAAATTCATGGTAACAAAATGTCAACACTTTAAATTAAAGATAGGACCCACCCCTGCATTTGTATAACCCTGCCTCACCTCAGCTTAGTTCTGGCCCTGGGTCCAATAAAACTTTATTTACAGAAACAAGTCCCAGCTCACAGGTCGGAATTTGCCATCTGATTCTTTAAAAACATTCCATTTGAATATCATTTCTATGAGATTTTGGGGCACCTCCTAAATTTTGTGGCTCAGGTAAGTGCCCCACTTCCCTCAGGCTGGTGTCAGCCTTGTGAGGGGTGAGACTTTCTGAAAGAAGCCCCCAACTCTATGAGGTTTCATTCCCACATTGCCTTTGTGCTTCCTCCTGGGACCAGGGGAATGAGTACGTCAGCTGTTGTCCCAAGAAGACTCTAGTAATGTTCTATTCCAATCTATTAAAAATAAACTGTGAGGCCATACTGCACTTCAAGCTAAAATTCACTCCATGCTCTGCTTCTCAAACGATTGTCATCCCTGCTGTCCAGTATGGCTCACTTAAAGGGTGTGGACACATGTACTTTTTAACATCACCATGAGGATAGTTCTTTCCTCTTTTTTTAGGATATGAGTGTAAGTTTATTCTATAGGAGAGGGAAGGAAGTGGGGAAAGAGATGAGAAAAAGAAAGAGAAGAGAGAGCAGAGAGTGAGAGAAGGGAAGATGGGGGGGAGGGGGAGCCAGAGAATGGCATAGGATCCCAAAGAAAGGAAGGAAGGATGCCTCCCCATGAAAACATTTCAAATAATACCATGCCGGGATTGTAAAAATACCCCTCATTTGGACCTGAATTTCCTCCAGTTATTACATCTAAATTCAAAACATAGTCAATTTCACCTGTAAATTAATTCTTTGTTTGTTTGTTTTTTTTCCCAAGAGCTGGTGTCATGGTATCCATCTATAAATAAAAGTACAAAATTCTTTCCTCCCTAGTTTCTTATTCTGCTCAGTCTCAGCCAAAGGATGTCATTCAGGTAGAATACTGCTGGATTCCTATGACAACAAAAGGTTCCCTATGGCCCAATTTCAGCACCTCTCCTAGGGCCACCCCTCAGAGAAGCACAGAGAAGAATGCAGGGGCAGCTCCAGAATTCCCCACATCCCTCTTTACAGTCCTGGAGGCGCCCAGAGCATGGGCTGGCCTGGAGCACCTTGGGTGGTCAAAGTCTTTTGGAATTACAAAAACAAGATAAGAGAGAACCCAGGGTGAGATCAGATCAGGTCGAAGTTATTTTGCCTTGTGAGGGCTTAAACTTTACAGGGTTGTTGCTCCTGTCCTCTCTCCTTGAGCAGGGGGACTCAGAGACTCGCTGGTCATGTGGTGCTTAAGAGGTAACAGGCAGCACAGTCTCTCAAGACAGGCTGCCAGGCCGTCACCCTAGACACTCAGGCCACAGACCTTAGAGCCTCCGCAGTGGAGAGCTGTTCCTAGCTGAGCCACCCTGGAGGCAGAGATGATAGAATAAAATAGAAGGCAAAATGTTGTCTGAATAAAAGAATGCTAAAGTATACATTATAAATGAAAAATAGCCCCTTTAGGATGTAAAAGGGAACCAGTTCTTCCAACCTGTATATAATTGAGTTAGAGAGAAGCTGGACTAGAGTCAAAGCAGAAAGCCACAAAGCCACAGGAGGGAGAGCTGGGAAGACCCCAGGACCCCCACCTCCAACTTCCCACCCCATGATGTGGCCACAGCTGCTGCTGATGCAGATGCAAGCTGTCTCCAGCCTGGGAAGGAAGAGACTGTCCATGGGATGGATTCCTAGTTCGTGTTCAGGACTCCTATCCCACATTCAGACTCAAACCAGAAAACCCCCCAGCCCGGGTGCATCTCCTTTCTAGATAGATGCTTTGACAGAAGTGGTGACTGCTGTAAACGGGAAACTTGAAGTGTACCTGGACGGCGGGGTCCGGACTGGCAATGACGTGCTGAAGGCTCTGGCCCTGGGTGCGAAGTGTGTCTTTCTTGGGAGACCAATCCTATGGGGTCTTGCCTGCCAGGTGAGAGTGGAAAGCAGGAACCACGTGGAAGATACAGATTCTTGTTTGTTTCCATGCTTTTCTGTGGCTCACCCTCCGCTAGGATAGTCACACCTCACCCACACCTCCAGGCCTCCTCAGAAGGGGACTGCGGACATGAGACATGCGATAGCTCTTAAGGGGACTGCAGACATGCGATAGCTCTTAACTCCATCTTCTCCTCTGTGCTTTCCTTTATTCCCCATGAATTCTAACTTCACAGACACCCACCCTCCTCCCCACCACAGCTCTGGCTACAGCTAGAATTTATACTCAGCTGCTGCTCAGAATATTCCTCCATGATTCATTTTGTCTCTCTCTCTGTTTGGAAGCAGGGTGAACATGGTGTTAGAGAAGTTTTGAACATTTTAAAAAATGAATTCCACACTTCCATGACCCTTACAGGTAAGGATTTAAATTTTTTTCCTGATTTGGACCTTTACGTAAGAGACCTAAAGAACAGGACCGGCAGCCCTTGCCCCAGCTGAGTCTTTCTCAACTTGGTAGCTGTCCAGAGGAGAGAAAAGGGGAAATACATCTGAGTCAAAGATTAAGCAATCTCTGGGTTCAGTGGAAAGAAACCTAGCATTCTGCTCAAGGTCATTGTCCATTCCGGAAAGGATCACCCACCTCCAGCTCTAAATTCCTGCTTCTGCCAAATTGACTTATTTCATGCCTGCTGTTTCTGTCCACTCCAAACAATGCAGACACGAAACTCAATGCTTTCCTATGTTTCCACTTTAGGAGAAGACGCTCTCATTAGTTACGTTTATTTGGTAATACATTCCACCCAAGTTATGGTGCATGAACACAGATATGGAAGGAACTTCCATTTAACATTACACATTCGATTTTTAATTTTCTTCAGCTTTGTCATCACCAGGTCTTTCTCCGTGCCTGCTCGGGCCTTTGACGCCCCAGCTAGCTCTTCTTTCTCCTTTCTCTTTTGACTTTCTTTCCTTCCTTCTTTTCTTTTTCTTTTTCTTTTCTTTCTTTTTTTTTTTTTTTTTTTTTTTTGAGACTGATTCTCACACAGACAACCAGGGGTTGAGTGTCCTGACATCATAGCTCTCAGCAGCCTCAAATTCTTGGGCTCAAGTGATTCTAGCTTCCTCAGCCTCCTGAGTAGCTAGGACTACAAGCACCCACCACAATGCCTGGCTATTTTTAGAGAGAGGGTCTCGCTCCTGCCCAGGCTGGTCTCAAACTCCTGAGGTCAAGCAATTGACCCACTTAGACCTCCCAGAGTGCTGGGATTACTGGCATGAGCCACTGTGCCCGGCCCTTCTCTTTTTACTTTCTATCTTCAATCCCTTCAATCCCTGTGTCCAATCTTAGCTACAGTCTTCATCATTTTGGATGTTAATTAAGACCTTCTACTAAAGTGCTATCTTTACCCTCTTTCCTTAGAGGACAGTTGTTACATGGAATATTCACTCATCTCTTTCACTGTTCCTGATTCATATTCCTCCCTAATAGGTACTTCCTACGTCCCTGAGCCTTATCGGAATTGAAAAAAAGAGGAAGGATGTGTACTGTACACAAGAGTTAATTTTTAAAATGCCAAAAATAAGGTTTTTACATTTCTACCTTGACATTTTGTAAGATGTCAAGGGCACAAACTCATTAATTAACTACCAATGCAATCAGAATCACTGTATCCATTCTCTACAGAAACTATTTTATCAGAGTGAACACAAAGGTCAAGTCAAATTTGTTCCATTTGGATCAGTCCATACCCAGGATGCCATGGATTGCTGATGTTTAAAGGAGCCTTGTAACTGCATTGTTCTTTTAGGATGCCGGTCAATCGCTGAGATCAATCGGAACCTGATCCAGTTCTCCAGGTTGTAAAGAAAAAGAGCTCACAACCAGACTGCTGGGCTTGCACACAGGAGGAACACGAACTCACAGTGGATGTGCACTATCATCCTGCCTGGACCCATCCTACCCCACGGCTCCCACCCTGCACCCCCAATCCCTTCTCTCCTATACTTCAGGCCTTTCAAACCCATCTTCTTCAAATACGTTTAGTCTTCTTTGCTTCGCTGACTTTTTATGTTGTTCTCTTGCCTAAAATCCTCCTTTGAAATAAAAGATCTCAGAAGGGCCGGTCAGCAATGAATGAAACATCTAGTGGGTTGTATTTTTTTGCCTACCCTTTGTATCTCTGTGAGATGATTATGGAACTTTGTTCTCTGGACATAAGAGCTATGTATATTAAAACATTCTCCCCCCCAAACCACAATCTCTATCTATTGCAGCACACACCAGCCAGATGAAAGGAAAGGAAAGCTAGTGTACTTAGAATACTTAGGAGAGTAGTAGATACTTTGCAGAATCATGGTCTTTGAAAAAGAGATTCAGGAGCCTAAGTTTGATGTTCTTGTTAAAAGGTTGGTGAAAAGAAAAAGGAAATTGACCATGATCTCAGGGTCAGACCTGAAGTTTTTATTCAGGTCTCAAATTAGCTCCAGCTTTGGTGGCTGATAGTTTGAGACTAAGGAAGGGTTTTTAATTTGGCAGCAAAGATGGAGTGCTTGAGCTGAAAGTTTACAGACATATGAGGTCAGACAACTAAGTTGTGAACTTACCCTAAAAAGAGTGCTACATACTTCATTGCTGAATATCACTATGGTCACCTTCGAAGTGCTCCCCTGGGGAAGCTATGCAACAACGCCAGCTCCTAGTTCACCTTTCAGAGCAATTTTGGAAATTTTTTTCTGGAATGACCATCAGAGCTGTGGTTATATGAGGTCTGACAATTAAGTTCATGAACTCATCCCAGAAAATGTGCTTGAAGGGTGGATTAACAGGATGACATGTCCAGTTTAATCTCTGAGACAGTGAGTAGTGCTTGTGGGTAAGTGTAGGATAATATTCAGAAATAAACATATCCTACATCAAGCACACAAAGTGTCACATCTCTGGTCACATAACAGTAAGAACCAACCATATCTGTAAGACTTAGTAAGTAAATGCTGTGCAAATTGACCTCCGTGTTAGCTGGTGAGAGTTTGTTGGAAGGAACGGGCTGCCATATTGTTAAGGGACCTGTGAACAGTTCTAATTCCTTAGGAGAAGCACTCAAATGCCCCAGGTGGTGGCTGGGGCCCTGGAACTTCTAGATGACTCCTTGTTCTCCACCACAGCAGATGTGGGTGAGGGAGTGAGGCTGGGCAGGACTGTATCAGATGAACCTGTCCTCAGGCTCTACAGAAGCTGATAAGGTTTCCCTTATAGGGGGAAAAGTTAGCTTGGAAGGGAGGGGCCATCTGGGATCACAATCCGGCTGTCAGAAGAAGAGTCCATTCTTCTCCCTGCTTCCGTGCTCTGCGGCCATCTCCAGCCTCTGCTGACAGGCAGAAGCTCAAACTAGCTGAGCTCCCCATCAACTGGCCTGCTGCTGGAACCCACACTGCAATTTCTTTTTGCTTCTGCCCAGGAGGACTCCTTTTCCCGAGGTTAGTTCACAATTCTCCCATCTGTGCCCCTGGGCAAGATGATGGAGCTCCAGGGGTGTGGGACCTGACCTGCAGGCTTGCTCCTGGGTCCCTGAAGATTTGTCCCTGACTATGACAGGGAGAAGTGTGCTAGTGCCCAGTTGCCCAGGGAGTGCTCAAATGGCTTTGATGTCCCTCTGCTTCAGGTGTGCCTTCTCTGATGGAGCAGCCGGGCAAGTAGCGCCAGAGAGGGCTGGCAGGCAGGGAGGTCCCAGTTGGAACACTCCATAGTCCATTGTGTCTTTAAGAACAAAGGTTTGGGCCACTTTCTGTGGAAGCTGTGGCGTGGCAGACACACCAGAAAAGGCGAAGAGCAGTTGCTACGAGCTCCCGGCTGGAGGCTCAGCAGCCACAGGTACGAAAGGGGTGTCTGGATGGAGAAAAGCTAGAACCCAGCCCACCCAGCACGTCTAGACTCTGGGGTCATGCAGATTCCCCACAAACCACTGACCCCCTATGGTTCCCACAGTCTGGGCCAGAGTTGGGAAATGTTTGTGTGGGATTGAGGAAGAGAAAAACTGAGGTGCTGAAGCCCTTGGGGGAGGACAGAGACCCTCATGGGTGGAGAAGCAGTGTGGTGCCTGCCATTTGGGCTCAGGTCTCTCTGATGGGAAATGCCCCAGGGGGGGCTGGCAATCTGGTGCTTTGTCCTCAAGAAGCATCCTGTCCACTGGCAGCAGCAGCTTTGGGGCTCGTGAGGATAGAAGGGCTCTTCCGCAGCTGGGGAGCCCACTGACTGCTGGAGATGTGGGGGAGGGAGAAACAAAGCCCTTCAACTAAGCTCCTTGCTGGATACCACACCTCTGGGGCAGGATGTTGATTTCTGCTCTTGTTCCTTCTTGTTCTGCTCTGCAACATCTTCACCCAAGTGAGTGAATGTTTAAAATACTTTGTCAGACACTAACCAGAAATTTGCGTCAATTTACATATTCATAAATGGCACAACTAGAAACTTCAATTATTCTGATATTTGCTAATCTAGTTGAGATTTTTAAACTGGGTTCAGGGTAGGGTTAATGTTCTTTGTAATACAAGAGAAATTCCCAAGGAGAGAAGATAGCTTGCTGGGGAATATGAAGATCTATTCTCTTTTTTAAAAACAAAATTAGAGTTTCAAGAACCAGAATGGCAAAGCAGCTACACACCCAACAATAAGGAAGTAGTAGAGTAATTTACAGCACATTGTGATGATGGAATAGCATATGGGCATGCTTCCAAGGAGTATTTATGACATGAGGAAATACTCTTAAATATAGCTAAGTGCCAAAAGCAGGACATAGAACTTTATCTCTTATTTTCTCAACCTAATGCACGCAGATACTTACATATGCCCATGCAAGCATATTAACTCATACTGACAGAAAAGTGAGAAAGGACACACTGACATGTAAATAACAGTTGTATCTAGGTATGACTTTTTTACTTCTCTTCTTTGTACTTTTTAAGCTATTTACAATTTTAAAAAATAGAGCACTAAAACATACCACATGCTGGATAAACCTTGTAAGCATTATGCTAAGTGAAAGAGGCCAATCAAAAAATATCAAATATTGCATGAATCCATTTATATAAATGTACAGGATGGGCAGATCCATAGAGACAGGAAGGAGAGTCCGGCGTGGCTGCCTAGAGCTAGGGGGAAAGGTGGGCAGTGGGTAATGACGGTAGAGTGATAAAATACTCTAAAATGTTACTGTTGTGATAGTTTCACAACTCTGTGGATATTCTAAAAAAAAAAAAAAAACCTTGAGTCATATACTTTAAGTGTGTAAGTCATATGGTATGTAAATGATATGTAATAAAGCTGTTCAAAGAAAAAAATAATATGCACATTATGTAGAATGCAGTTTTAAAACTTTTTAAAGGTAGGAGGAAGAAAAGAAAGGAGAGCATGAAGATGAGAACTAGAGGATAATTTTGTTTTGTTTTGTTTTGTTTTGTGACAGAATCTCACTATGTCACCCTCAGTAGAGTGTGGTGGCATCACAGCTCACAGCAACCTCAAACTCTTGGGCTGAAGAGATTCTCTTGTCTCAGCCTCCTGAGTAGCTTGGACTACAGGCGCCCACCACAGGGCCCGGCTATTTTTTGGTTGTAGCTGTCATTGTTGTTTGGCAGGCCTGGGCTGAGTTTCAAACCCGCCAGCTCTGGTGTATGTGGCTGGCGCCCTAGCCACTGAGTTACAGGCGCCCAGCCATAGAGGATAAATTTGACTTCTCCAAATCCCTGAATACAACCCAACCTTGGACCAAGACCTGGGGGTAGATGGCCCCATCTGCCTATCTCAACCCACAATGGCTCATATTGACATTATCTCTTCATACCTATTTTTCTTTCTAGAATGTCAGTTCTGCAAGGGCAAAGGCTGTGTCTCATTTACTTTAATGTCTCTAGGCCTTAGCACAGGTTCTGCTACAAATCCAGAATACCATGAAAGGCTTTTTGGTTAGTTGGTTAGTTTTGGTTTTAATTTTTTGTTTTTGGCTTAAAACAATAGAGATTTATTCTCACAGTTCTGGAGGCTAACAATCCAAAATCAAAATGTCAGCAGGGCCATGCTTTCTCTCAAAGCTATAGAGAAGAATCCTCCCCTAACTCTTTGTAGCTTCTGGGATGCCAATAATCATCTGCATTCCATGGCTTGTAGAGCCAGAACTCCAATCTCTACTTCCACCATTGTATGATATTTTCCCTGTGTGAAAATCATGAGAACCCTGAGTCATCCCCAGTCTACAGCTCCCTTCATCTCCCAAGACCAGCGTGTTCCTGGATAGAGCGGATTCAATAGTGTGAACCCAAAGATTCTTCTGCTCAAAAGCCTGTTGGCCATTAAAAAAAATAATTTTTAGAATCCTCAATTCCTTCTGCTTAGGGTTGACTTGAGGCTAGGCTGGAATCCTAGAGTCCACTCATAGTACAGATATAAGAAAAGAAGCAGTCAAATTAAATAAGATATCATGGAGTCCTGTTCAGGCCCGTTTTATTTCCTCTCTCCTCCTCTCTTACCAGAGCCCAACAGATATATTTTTGATGGCACAATAGAGTTAACAGGAATCAAAAAAAAAAAAAAAAAAAAAAAAAAAAAATGCCACACACAGTAAGGAAAGAAATAGATGAGTCTGAGGGCTGAAGCAATCATTATTCTGATAAAATGTAGCCCAGAGATTAGATAAAATTTGAGGACTTTCAGATGATTAAAGACTAGAAAAATTTAAGCACATTAAGTCATCAAAGAACATTTTTCACAAGAGTCAATATGAAAAATGCTATTACCTCAATTACTTTTGACTCAAAACTTTGAAGAACAAGTTCAAAGGCCCCTCTTGCTCTCTCTCACCCTCTCTTTGCCCTTCCACCATAGGATGACGTAGCAAGGAGGCCCTTAGCAGACATAGCCTCTTGATCTTAAGCTTCCCAGCCTTCAGAACCATGAGCTGATGCATTTCTGTTCATTATAAATTACCGAGTCTGTGTGGTACTCTTGTAGCAGCACAAAATGAAGTAAGACCTGGTAAAAGCATGAATGTGGCCATTGGCATTCATCTATTCATCATTAATTTATCCAGCAAATGTCCATTAAGCCCCTAGGTGCCAAGCATTTAGGAAAATACAAAGATAAGTAAGATATGAATCCTGCCCTGAGGAAAGTGTATGGGTGGTATGTTTGCCAAGTAAAGCCATGGGTTTTCACTGACATCACAAGTTATGAAGCAGATCGGTATCTAAAATTAGTTAACTATCAACATTATTCCAGAAGACAATCCACATGAAGAACTCTGGCAATCTACTCTGAGTTCATTTTCCTACAGGATTCTCTGGAGTTGCCAGAGTTCTAAACAAATTCCTTCACATTCTAGGTGAAGGATTCAAAACCTAGAGGGATTCAGTGATGAACCCAAAACCATATCACAAGTTAGTAATAGAACCAAAATTTAAGCCCAGTCAGAACCAATGGCTCACGTCTGTAGTCCTAGCACTCTGGGAGGCTGAGGGGGACAGATTGCTTAAGCCCAAGAGTTCCAGACCAGCCAGAGCAAAGTGAGACCCCCATGTCTACTAAAAATAGAAAAACGGAGGCAAGAGGATTTCTTGAGCCCAAGAGTTTGAGGTTGCAATGCATGGTGACGATACCACAGCACTCTTCCCAGGGTGACAGAGTAAGACTTTCACCCTGTCTCAAAAAAAAAAAAAAAAAAAAAAAAAAAGACTTAACCCCAGATCCCTCCTGACTTAGTACCCCGTAGGATTTCACTCCTTTTATTCTAAGAGAGGCAATATAGCTTTATAGTGACCCTTTCATAATGCTAGGCTCTGTTCATGCTCAGTCGTCAGATCAACACTACACCCCACTGCCTGAGATTACACCAATATTAGTTTCCTTCCTTCCTTCCTTCCTTCCTTCCTTCCTTCCTTCCTTCCTTCCTTCCTTCCTTCCTTTCTTTCTTTCTACAGAGTCTCACTATGTCACCGTCAGTAGAGTGCCGTGGTATCACACTTCACAGCAGCCTCAAATTCTTGGGCTTAAGTGATTCTCTTGTCTCAGCCTCCCAAATAGCTGGGACTGCAGGTGCCCACCACAACACCTGGCTATTTTTGTTGTTGTTGTTGTAGTTGTCCTTGTTGTCTAGCTAGCCCAGGCTGGGTTAAAACCCACAACCCTCAGTGCATGTGGCCGTCACCCTACCCACTGAGCTACAGGCACCACCCCAATATTAGGTTTCTAATGCTATGTAACAAATTGCCCAAAATTTAGCAGCTTAAAATACCACACATTCATTATATCACAGTCTGTGAGTGTCAGGAACCCAGATATGGCTTACCTGGGTCCTCTGCTTTACGATCTCTCATGAAGCTGCAAGTCAAGGTAATAACCAAGGTGATGCTCAGATCTCATCTGAAAACTCAACTGGAGAGATATCTGCTTCCAAGCTCACTAACATCATTGTTAGAAGATCCAATTCCTCCATGACTGTTGGCTAGAGAAATAAGTTCCTTGCTATGTTGTCTTCTCCAGCATAGCAGCTTGCATCATCAAAGCCAACAGGAGACAAGAAGTGTGCTAGCAAGATGGAAATCACAATCCTTTCTAACCTAAACATGAAAGTGACATTCCATCATGTTTCCATGTTATATAGGTTATAATTGAGGTCCAAGGTTCAGTCCACCTTCAAAGGGAAGAAGTTACACAAGTTTGAATACCAATGGGTAGATATCACTCCAGCCACCTTAGAGGCTGGCTACCATACCATTATTGTCACACTCGGGAGTACACACCTGAATGGCATCCATGTGACCTCTCCCCCAAGATAATTGGCAGGCAAAGTGACTGGTGGGAGATAGGTAAGACATCTCTAGCATTAACTTTCTCCTTTCCTTACTCCCAAGGCCTTGCTGGAAAAAAAAAAAAAAAAAAAAAAGAAGAAGAAAACAGCTAAGTGGTATCATAGAAGCAAAAACCTGTAGCCCTAATCCTCCCCACATGGTGGAGGGTATGATTCATTTGTCTTTACTTATGACAACTGGCTCTTCAGGCACACTTCAAGTACCTAGAAACCTCTTATACTCCTTCCTTAGGTGAGAAAAAAAATTGCTTTTCCTTGTTAAGCTGCTTCGGCCTGGACAACATTCCCAGCCTTCCTTTAGTATGGGAACCTACAAGTATCTTCATTTTTGCAGCCACTGCTCTCTTCTATTTCCTCATGTGTGAGTCCATAAGGTTTTCAAAAAAATTAAGATATTTTAGAGTCCTTGATGGTTCACCCATCCTTCTGTTTATTATTTATTGAGCTCCTATTATGTGTCAGATATTGTGATAATTCCTTTGGTGATGTAAAGAGGCATGAGACATAGATATGCTTTATTTACTCAAACATTCAACAATGTTTGAACATCTGTTCTGTCCACGGTGCTAGGGATTCATAAAGGGAACAGACCATTTTTAAAGCAGCACAACAAACTCTTGATCCCACTGGCTATAATACCTTTTTGCTGAGATCTTCATGGCACAACTTCTTGAGCAGTTTTTTTTTATAGGCTCTCTCCTCACTTTTTTCAACTGTTTCTCAACATATTGATTTGTGTATTGGACTTTCCATTTTGGCTTTTACATAATTCTTCATAGAAGTGTTCTTACTACATTACTAGGAACTTGGAGTTGCCAAAACCAAGAATTGATTCTCTTCCCCCTGGTATTTGAGGCCTCAGCAGCACCCAACATGGTTGGCCACCTTCTCCTTGAAGCTCTTTCTTCACTTGACTTTCACAATGCCACTGGGTCCTCATTTTTCTCCTGCCTGCCACCACTCCTGCTCAGAATCCTTACTTGACTCCTCTTTCTTTCTCTTTCTTTCTTTTTTTTTTTTTTATGATTTACTAAGGAATGGCTGGTGCTCACTCAGGCACAGAAGCAACTTGACTCCTCTTTCCCTGTTCAATCTCTAAACGACATGTCTGTCCAAGGATTCAGGTCTGAGAGGGAAGAGCTTTGGGTAAGTCCCAAGGATTGCAGGTTTTCCATATAACTCTTGTAACTAGCAGGTACCTTAGATCCAGACTGTCTCACACCAACAGCTCACGTGTTCCTTCATTGATAAAACTCTTTCTTGGACTTACATGATAAAAACACACACACACATACACACACACACATAAAATAAAAGAAGCCAGTGCTCTTGCATTGGAATACAGACCCACATTGTAGACTCATCGATTTCCCTGCAACATGCACTTCAGTGAAGAATAGGAGTATGTTGAAATCATACAGTATTTTCTTTTTCTCGTCAGTGGCCCTTGAGGGTTTTCCTAATACAATGTGTTATTTAACCCATGCTGTGCTATACAGAGAAATTCTTTGTAAACTGTGATGCCAATTGGCAGTGCCCTATATGGGCCTGACCTCCCATAGCATGCCCTGACCTTCCCTGAGCATGTGGACAATCCAGTTATTCCAGCATCATTTATCTAAAAGACTATCCTTTTGCCTGGGCTTGGAGGCTCATGCCTGTAATCCTAGCACTCTGGGAGGCCAAGGCCTGTGGATTGTTTGTGCTCAGGAGATCAAGACCAGCCTGAGCAAGAGAGAGACCCTGGCTCTAAAAATAGCCGGGAGTTGTGACAGGCACCTGTAGTTTTAGCTACGCAGGAGGCTGAGGTACGTGGATCACTTGAGTCCCAGAGTTTTATTTTTTTTATTTATTATTAAATCATACCTGTGTACATTAATTGAGCCCCAGAGTTTGAGGTTGCTATGAGCTATGATGCCACAACACTCTATAGAAGGAGAATAAATGAGATTCTGTCCAAAAAAAAAAAATCTACTATCCTTTCTCCCACACTGAATTTGCATTTATCAAAATAAATTGACCATATGAATTTAGTCATTAACACACACATAGGCAAACATTATCTGGAAATGTATTGTAGATCTAAATATAAGAACTAAAACAATACACCATTTAGAAGAAAACATAGATAAAAGTCTTCATGACCTTGAGTTAGGCCAAAACCTAAATGTTCCTGGTAAAAGGAAAAAAATTGAAAGATAAGATTTCACTGAAATTACAAATGTTTGTACTTCAAAAGGTATAATTAAGAAAATGAAAAGGTAACTCACAGCCTGAGAAAAAATATTTTCAAATCATGTGTCTGATAAAGGACTAGCAGCCAGAATATAAAATGCTCTTACAGCTCAACAAAATGATAAATAACTCAGTTTAAAAATGTGAAAAATATTTGAATACACATTTCACCTTAAAGACATAGGAATAGCCAAAAAAGTACATTAAAAGATGGTATCTCATTAGGCATCAGAAAATTCCAAATCAAAACCAGCATGAGTTACCACCTCTTACCCACTAGAAAGACTATAATTAAAGAGACAGGCGATAACAATTGCAGGATGTGAAGAAATAGTAATGTAAAAAAGTCTAAGATGCTTTGCTGATGGGATATGCAGCCATCATGGAAAGTATAATAGTTTGGCAGTTTCCTAAAAAGTTAAAGATAAATGTACCATATAACCCAGTAATTTGACTCCTACTCTCTACCCAAGAAAAACGAAAGCATACATTCACACAAATTCACGTATATAAATATTCATAGCAGCTTTATCCATATAGTCCCCAAAGTGGAAACACTCCAAACATTCATCAACTGCTGGCTGCATAAACAAATGTGGCAGGTACATATAATTGAATAGTATTCAGCGCTTCCGTTGACGGGAGAAATACTGATATACCCTACAGATGTACCTGGAAAGTGTATTATGCTAAGTGAAAGAAGCCAGATACCAAACATTGTGTGACTCCACTTACGATGTCCAGAGCTGACTCCACTTAGGGGCTGCCCAGAGCTGAGGAGTGGGTGTGAGGAATGGCAGGCAATGGCCATCAGGATCCTTTGGAAGTGATAGAAATGTTCCAAAATAGGATCATGATGATGGTTGTGCAAGTCCAAAATTTTACTCAAAATAAACATTTAAATGGGTAAATGTTATGACATGTAAATTATATCTTAGTAAAACTATTTAAAAATAAAATAAAGGTGATATTATGGTCCTCATTGGCCTTACTGTTTTGTTTTCTTTCTTGATTTCTTTAGGATTTTTATGCTTATTGGTTCCACTCAGAGACTCTAAACTCTATTGGCTCTTTGGTGAAGGCAGTTCCTAGCGAGACATTAGCTGTGATCTATCAGCATCCAGCACTCCCAACAGCACAGGAGTGAGTGCTCCAGTCCTGAAGGCCATAGGGGGTCTGTAAGGTGCACTCCAGCCTTCACTCTGGCAGTCAAAGACACATGTTGCACCCGGGTGACTTTAGATAGTGCTCCACAGGTCTGAGCAAGACCAAGGGCTGATAGCATCAAAGAGCAAGTTGCTACACTCTGATTCCTAGCGTCAGCCTTTCCTAAGCAAGTATGTTAGACTCATTGGTAGTCAGGTTCCAAGTGGAAACAGGAGAATGTCTCCAACTGAGGCAAAGGAAGGACCCAGAGTAAGGGCAAACCCAATCATTTGTAGATCATTATTCCCAACAACTGCAGAGAACTATTTTTTCAAATGTACATAGCATGTTCACCAACATAGACCGTATGCTGGACCATAAAACAAGTCTCAATAAATATCCAAGAATCATAATCACACAGAATATATGTATTAAATCAGAAATCAATTAACAATAAGATATCCCAAATAAGAAAATCCCAAATTTTAGAAGATAAGCAACATTCTTCTGAGTAACAATTGGGTCAACGAAGAAATCACAAGGATAACTTAAAAATATCTTTACTTGAATTATGATAACACAATACCTCAAAATTTTGGAGGCAGCTAACACAGTACTTAGAGAGAAATTTACAACTTTTAATACTGACAGCTGAAACAGGGAAAGGGGTAAAATCAATTATGTAAGCTTTTACCATAAGAACCTTGAAAAAGAAGAGCAAATTGGGTGGCACCTGTGGCTCAAGGGAGTAGGACACCAGCCCCATATACCAGAGGTAGTGGGTTCAAACCCAGCCCTGGCCACAAAAAAAAAAAAAAAGAAGAAGAGCAAGTTAAACCCAAAGTAAATGTTAAAGTTGAAGGTGCCATAAAGAACTGGATCGAGTAGAGTTAGTAGAGATTTATTAAAGACATCTGCGAGCAGATGGGCTGTGACCAGGAATGGTATCAGCAGCCCTAAGTTAGGGTAACAGAGCTCTTTTACACATGGTTGAGTCCTGTTTGGCCCAAGTGTGACGGACATGCAGCTCGGGAGGTGGCTGGCATGCCTCTCATAGCTCAGTAGCTCAGATGTGGGATGTGGGATGTGGGATGCAGGGATACAGGTTGCCCTGCAAAAAACCAACAGGTCATCTGCTGGAGGCCTTGCAAAAGGTCAGAGGATTATCTGCTGGAAACCTTCTGCAATCTGAAAGTTACACTTTTAACAGAACCAGAAAAACAAGAATTCTATTCTTTGCTTAATGAATGTCCAGACCCACCGGAGCCAAAGAAAGACTAAGAGTAAATAAGCAGAAGCCAGTGTTAAAAATGAAAGACACTCAGGAAATAGACAAATGAACAAACAACAGAGAAAAAAAAATCAATGCTCCATTTTTTTGTACTCTTTGAACAAAACTTAATTTCAGTTTGAGTGTACATATCCAAAATCATAGAGATCTTAGAAGAAAAATTTAAGAGACTATAGGAATAAAATAAAAATTCTGTGGAAATAAAAATCAAAAAGTGCTTTTCTCTGGGGTAGTTTGGGGAGGGGGGCAGAGAACTGATTGAAACAGGCAGGAAAGAACTTCCTGGGTGAAGAAAATGTGGTCTGTATCTTTTGGAGGATGATAATTATGTTAGGTAGGTAGTTAGAATTCCTGGTCTCCTAAGAAGGACAAAATTGGGTGCTCTGCCTTGGGGCTACCTGGAGCAATGACCCCACCTGAGAAAAAGGACAAGGGCATCCCATCTTAGTGCTGCCCCAGATAAATCCTAGCCTTAGTAACGCACTTCACTACCACACCTGGGGGAGGAGGAGCAGCCTCCACCTCTCCTGCTGCTGCAGTCGGGCAGCGCAGGCACTATGGATTTGGCAAGTGAGTTAGAGTTAACCGAGTTCACTGTCACATCATTAACTGTCCATCAAAGTGGTTCTATGGTAAAGTCTGAACCATGAGGAGGGCCTCACCCAGACAGTATAGAACAGAACCCCAGACCTTGACAAGAGCATTTTCCTTCCTCAGGGGGACAAGGGAGGCCCATTCTTGGTCTATGGCTATCATCTGCATACAGTGGGCTGTGACTGAAAATGACATCAGCTCCAGGTTAGGGTAAGGGAGTTCTTTTACATGCGGTTGAGTCCTGTTTGGTAAATGTTCAGGTGCCATTCAGAATTTGACGTGTGTACAGCATGGGAGGTGCTAGTGTGACAGTCATAACTCAGTAATTCATGATGTGGTATAAAGGACCAATGTCATCTGCCAGAGGCCTCTTAAAAGGCTGGAGGTTTATCTGCTGTAAATCTTCCACCACCTGGAAGGAATGTTTAACAGAACCAGAAGAAACACCCCGTCCTATGTCCTGTTCTTTGCTTAACGAATGTCTAGGCCCATCTGGAGGAGAGAAAGAGCAAAAAGTCCTATTTGCTTAAGAACAGTTTGACCCACTGGAGATTGAGAAAAACTAACAAGTCCTATTTGTTTAATTAATGTTTACACCAGTGTTTTTCAACCTTTTTTAATCCCACAGTGCCCTTGAACCTATCTATAGTTAAACTTCTACAGCACACTTAAATCATGTTGGTCAAAAAAAAGCCTGAAAAGAAGAACATCCTTACTGTGCTTTAAACTTCTTTGAAAAATAATTCAATTTATGATATTTAAAATTTTTTGCGGCATACCTAAAATCCTCTGACGGCAAGTGTGTCCCAGCACACGGGTTGAAAATTACTGATTTAGATCCATTGGAGGGAGAGAAAGAATTAAAGTGCTATTCTTTATTTACTGACTGTTTTAACTCCCCAGAGGTAGAGACTTAATGGGTGTTTAGACCTTCCAGAGGTAGAAAAAAGACTAATATAGGCTCTTACCTTAACTCAAGCATTCTTTTTTGCTGACTCCTATTAAACAAGCCTAACCCTTTTAGGCAATCATCAGCTAAAAAATCCTTAAATCACAGTTTATTAATCCATTCCTGAGTTGATGGGTTTGTTTAGGTTGTTTCCACATCTTGGCATTATAAACTGAGCTGTGATAAACAACCTAGTGCAAATGTCTTTATAGTGTATCACAAGAATGGAAAAGCAAGTATCCAATGTACCCAATACTGATATGATGCCAGTGGATGAACTAATACATGCCCACAGGAGAGAAAAACGCAACTCAATTCAAGATAGAGGTATGGGGAAGACTGAAGGAGGGAGAGAGGAGAAGGAAGGAGGATTGATGTGCTCCCACTTAATGGGCATAATCTGGGAGTATATGGCACCCCTCCTGGGGATGGGACACAGCTACAACGGGACTATCCCTAACAAATGCAAACATTGTTACTTAATTCTTTGTACCCTCAAATTAAGCAAAATTTAAAAAAAAAAAAAAATGAAGAAAGAGAAAGAATCTTTGCTCACAGCAACCTCAAACTCCTGGGCAAAAGTGGTCCGCTTTCCTCAGCTTCCCCAGTACCTGGGACTACAAGCACCCACCACAATGCCCCACTATTTTTAGAGATGAGGCTCACTCCAGCTCAGGCTGGTCTCAAACTCTGAGCTCATGCAATTCACAGAATGCAAGGATTACAGGCATGAGCCACCATGCCCAGCCTCTAAGAAAAAGAATCTTTAAACCAGAGCTGTCAACCCCTTCTTTGAGATGTTCCACTTTTTCAGGCCAAATCAATGTATGCCTTCCACGTATTGATTTATGACTTTTTCTGTAATTCTTCTCTTTCTAAAATGTATAAAAACAAACTATGACCCCACCACCTCAAGTCCATTTGCTCAAAGATTCTTGAATGTGGCTCTAGGTCATGGTCCTCAAATCTGGCTCAGAGTAAACCTCTTTACCTTGTCTTACAGAGTATAGCTTCTTTTCCATTGACATTATCTTTATCTTCCTCCATAAACTTTGGTTCATGCTTGCCTTGCTTTGGTGGGTCTGGTCATTCTTCAGCTACAAATACACCGAGAACTGAGAACGCAGACAACTTCCTGAACCCCAACACTTACATGGATGCAACTATTAACTTACGTATGGACTTGACAATTGATTGAACTAAACACTTAAGATCTGGACAATTTAATGAATGCAAATTACATTTCAAATTTTAAAAGTGGAAGAAAGACAGTGTCTTGAGCTTATGGCAGGACATTTGGGCACTTCTGGGGCACAGGCTTCAGAAGCATCCAGGGAATCTTCAGTTCAGGAAGTACTGAGAGGGGTTTGCAGCCAAAGCATGCGGTGGGAGCAAATGTCCACAAGAAGGGCCACTGAGGCACTCTTGTGAAGTAGGACATATAAGCAGATAGCATCCCTTCCATGATGCTCTTCCTGAAGGAACTCAGAATTCTCCAACTGGAAATCAGAATTGAGATTTTGGATATATTGGGTGGGAAAGAAAGTCATTTCATGTAAAATCAGTGCTTGGAGCTGCTACCATGTAAATTTTTAAACTTTACAAGACAGCAGCCACATTTTAAACGACACTCAGAGAGAGAAGATATGGATTAGTGATTTCCCCTTCTATTTACTGAACAAGGCCAGCATTCACATTGTACTTTAGGATTCCTCCCAGCTTTATTTAAGTTCAGAAATTGTGGATCCCAAGCAGCTGGTATCAGCTGAAGGGTGTCCTGTGGAAGCCAAAACCACAAGTTTTTAATCACACCATGGCCTTGAAGCTGGCTTTCTTTTCCCATCCCTGGGAGGAATGAGCGATATAACTTAGAGGTCAAATTCTCTTGGGATAAGGGATCCTGGAGGAGGAGTGATACTCATTAATATGTAGCAGGAGTTCAAGGCTGAGCCAGAGACAACAGCATATAAATTTCTAGTTCTGCCTTTGGGGGTATAAGCCAACAAGCACCCAGGCTCTTTTGTCCGGTTTTTAACAATCTAACAGGTTAGCGCTTTCTAGGTTTCTCTCAACTTCTGGTAATGAAAGAACATGCAATTTTTGCAAAAATAGAGTAGAAAGAATGAACATTGTTTCATGAGCCTATATGCATTAGACCTCTTTTTATGCCTCTTGCAGGGTCTCCCAATAATCAGATCTGCTCTCCAGTATCTTCTGGTTCCTGGCAAGTGTTTTTTGTTTGTTTGTTTGTTTGTTTGTTTGATACTTGGATCAGCCATGGTGGGATGGAGCTGCCTTGTGACAGGAGCAGGAGGGTTTCTGGGTCAAAGGATCATTCGCTTGTTGATGGAAGAGAAGGATCTGCAAGAAGTCAGGGCCCTGGACAAGTTCTTCAGACCGGAATTGAAGGAGGAATTTTCTAGTAAGTGAACTCAAGTCATGGGTGTGTGGCTCCATCTTCAACCCTGAGTAGGTGTGGGGAGGGGGGTCCTTGTGGACCAAGTTACAGAAAGTTGTAGCTATTTCAAGGCTAATCCTGTATCCAGAGTTATCAGAAAGGAATTATAGAGGGCACAGTACAAAAGATACTAGACCGAGGGTCAGGAGACTAGATTCTGGCCCTGACCCAGAACTAGGGACCACCTTAGCCACCATGCCTCTTTCTCTCTCATCTAGAAAACTGTACACCTGTTCTCTTCTTAGTTAAAACTCTTTAATGTTCTGAAGACTTTTGTCCTGGCAATCGCTGGAAAACGCTTGAAAAGGACCATTAACCTGGAGACCTGCCCTGCTTCTCTTGATTGCCCCAGGTTTGATTTGGTTTGGTTTGGTGCCTCATTTAGCATCTTTCGTAAAGTGAAATAAGAGGAAGTGAAGGTAAAGATGAGTGGGGCAGGGGGCTGTAGAGAAGGGGAGAGAGAGAGACAGAGAGGGAGCATGTGCACACCAAGGCAAGTGCACGGCTCGGAGCCAGGGACCAAATGAGAGGCCACCTGGGCCCAGACAGGCCTGAGCTGGACAGCTTGAGCATCTCTTTTTTATCATTTGTCTCTGTTCTTCATCGCCACAGAGAAAATGACAGCAGAATTTGCTGTAGCAGCTCATTGTTCTTTTCCCAAGTTACTGTCCCTGGTGCAAATGCAAAAGCTATACTGGAAGGATATTTTCCGATCCGATCCACCTGGAATGCTCAAAATAACCATGTGAGGTGGGTAGGAAAGGGGTCGCACCCATCTGAACAATGAGCACATGAGAGTCCAGAAAAGTAAAGGGCCTGCCCAAGTCATCTGACTAGTGGGCAGCAGAATTCAGACTAGAGCTCCACCCCAAAGGCCCCATCCCTTGGCCCCAGGGCTGATGCTCTACAAAGACAGTCTTCAGTCTGTACCACTGCCTCCTGCCTGTGTGCACCAAACCAATTCCCTGCTCTCCTCACTAACTGGGAGGGGCCTGGGCGTCCACAGGTGGGCCCTGCTGCCCAAAGGGTCCTGCCCCACACACACGAGAGAACTCCAGGACTGCCCTGACTCTCTACTCTTCCTTTGCTGCTCTGACTTCCTCCACCCTCTGATTTATTTATTTATTTATTTATTTATTATTTACTCTGAGACAGAGTCTCACTCTGTCGCCCACACTAGAGTGCCGTGGCATCAACCTACCAGACAACAACCTCAAACTCCTAGCTCCAAAGGATCCTCTTGCCTCAGCCTCCAAAGCAGCTGGGACTACAGGCACCTGCCACAACGCCTGACTAATTTTACTGTTTTCAGTAGAGACAGGGTCTTGCTGTTGCTCAGGCTGGTCTCGAGCTCCTGAGCTCAGGGGATCCTCCGACCTCAGGCTCCCAGAGTGCTGGCGTTACAGGCATGAGCTACAGCACCCAACCCCCACCCTCTGCTTTAACAGTGTCTTTGGTAAACAAATATTAATACACGGTCAGCGTGTTTATAATCCTTGTGTCTCAGCAGTGCAGTCGAACCTCTCTCTGTTGTTTGATCCCACAAGGGTCAATAACAAACTGGTCAACATGGAGAGGTGGTCAGCATAATGGCCTAGGCCTCCGGTATTGATACATGCATGTGGTGCATGTCCAGACTATGAAAGGCAGGTTAATTCAGGGAGGTTGTCAATGTAGGCAGGTGAGCCACTACGGAGGTTCTATCATATTTGAAATCTAACATCTGATACCAGAAAAATGCAATGTTCAGCCCAGAGGGGTAGTTTACCTATTGTGAAAATGCAGGGGCTGTCAGGGGTGGGCAAGTGCCTGTGTCAGGGTGATACAGAGAACCCTTACAATGTTTTTTCTGTGCCAGGCACTGTGCTAAATGTGGGGTGACTCACTTGCTTCTCATAACAACCCCACAAGATAGTCAATATCATTCCCTTCCTTGTTTACAGATGAGTAAACAGGCACAGAGAAGTTATTGAACTAGTTATTGAACTAGTGGGTAGGACTTGGGCAGTTTGGAGGCAGCATCTGTGCTCTTAACTGGCAGTTGGTCTCATAGCTTCTTTGGGCCTTCTTCCAAACCAGATCACACCATAAAAGCAATTATATATTCAATCTACATAAAACATTTGCCAAGTCCACAGTGCCTTGGAGAAGGAGGGAGCTGTGGTTCTATTGCCAAAACATCCAAAGTCCCCTCTCCTGGTCTCGCTAGAGCCCTGTGAACTAGCAGGTTGAGAGACCTTTTTGCTTGACCTTCTGTGCTTCCACGGAGCAATCCTTCCGTCTATCTGAAGTCAGCAGAGGAAGGCAGGAGGGATGGCGGAGGTGGGGAGACAGCCAGAGATAATTCCCCCCACCTCCCTCCCAGCAGTCTCTCCCTGCCATCCCCTACTCCAGGGCCTTCTTGGAGTTGCTGGTCAATGGGAAGGGACTGGGAGTAGACAAAATTTGGCAGAGGCTTAAGGAAAGAAAACGTTTCCTTTCATTAGAAGGAATTTCTCTAGCCCCCAATTTTTCTCTCACTGTTTGGACTTCATTGCCAATTTCAGTTAAATTGGTTTATCCTTATTTGGACTCAGAAAAGGGGATTCCAAATAGCCCTACCTGTCCTTGGGGTTCAGAGGAAAGTGAACAAAGCTTGCAGGCAGGTGGGCAGGTTTGAGTCTTCACTGGAAGTATGACCTTAGGGCTGTCCCTCAATGTTTCTGAGCCTCAGTTTTCTCATCTGTAAAGTGGGAATCAGAACATCTACTTCACAAGCTAGCTGTAAATGGGACTAAGCAAGCTGTGAAAGCTGTGTGCCAACAATAAAGCACAAACAAACAGAGTTTTATCCAAACTCTATGCAGCACAGTGTTCATTTCAGGAACTGGTTTGAGGTGATAATGTTACTGGCAGTGTCACTTCCTGTGGATTTGGGGGGAGTTTGAAATCCTTGTTGTTTTAGTTACTACCCTCGGCTAGATAGCTGGCATGTTAGTCCCTTGGTGGCTGATACATTTTCAGCACTGAAACCTACTTTTGGTAGTGTATGACATCTGAAAAGAGCTTTTCAATGATATTCATTATTTGTAACCTGAGCAACAGTGAGATCCTGCCTCTACAAAAGATAGAAAATTAGTGGAGCTTGGTAGTGGGCACATATAGTTCCAGCTACTCAGGAGGCTAAAGCAGGAGGATCACTTGAACCCAGGAGTTTGAGGTTGCTGTGAGCTGTGATGCTGGCATTATATTCTAGCCTGGGCAACAGAGTAAGACCTTATCTAAACAAAACAAAACAAACAAACAAAAGAATCATTTGAATCCATCCTAAACTTCCTGTTGATGGCCCCACTCTCCCTCTCATTGCCCAAGCAGGAAACACTAGGGCCAACTTGGAATTCTTTAGTCCAGATCAAGTATAATGTCTGAAATTCAAACCTTGCTTATCTCTCCCCTCCTCTGCCTCTGGGCTGGACCTTGGTTCCAGGCCTCCTGATCTGAATTTTGGCATGGACGTTCTGAGTAATCTCTTGGTTGTTTTGCTTTCTCTTACACCCTATATACCAATCTGTCCCCTGAAGCCAGGGTTAGCTTTCCACACCACATTTCTACTTTTGTTTCTTTTCTTATTCCAAATCCACACATGAATCTCATTTCCTATAGACATAAATTTAGAGTCTTTTATATCCACCTCTCCACAATCATCCATTCTACTCTTCATGAATTTGATAAACTTCCCATGACTCTCTGACGATTTTTATGTTCCAGGCTCACCTGGTAGCTCATTGCTCAAATTCTTTTTCTAGAATGAGATGGGGGTAGAAACAGATGTTTGCTCTTTCCCAGTAAATGGTACACATTCTGATTACTGATAACAGTGACTTTGCTTATTGCTCCTCCTCACCATTCCCCTGCTCTGTCCTTGAAGACCTACACCAATACCACCTTGATCAGGAATCTTCCCAGCCTGGTCCAGAAAGCCTTGCAGTGACCTGACTTGTGTCCACACAGAGCTCCAGGGCAAACCCAAGCTGACGGTGCTGGAAGGTGACATCCTGGATGTGCAGTTCCTGCGGAAAGCCTGCCAGGACATGTCAGCCATCATCCACGCTGCCTCGGTCATTGACTTCCAGAATATCATTCAGAGAGAGTTAATCATGAACATCAATCTGAAAGGTATGTGGGAATAGTAGTCCAGGGAAGAGAGGCCAGGAAGGGAAGAGAAGCCCCAGCAGCACTGAACACCTGCCGTGCCTCATGCTGAGTGCCCTGCGTATCACTGCCAGCGTGGGGCTCAGGCTGTTAGCCTGGATGAGGAAGCTAGGGTTGAGAAAGGTGAAATCACTTATCCAAGGCCTACAGACGGTAAGTAAGAGAGTTAGAGTTTACACTTACACAGTGTAGCTCCAAACACCACAGAAGCACTTTCTACCCTAGCTCCAGTGCAAGGTCAACGAAGCTCTGACTGCAACCTTTTGATATCCACCAGCTCCTGCCCCTCTGGGCCAAAACCGGACCTTACAGGTGTCTCCTTAGTTACCACTTTAAACCTTGTATGTAAGCTAATGAGAATATCCAAAACCTCCCTGCCCACTCAGGCAATAACTCCTCTCAAGACAACTAGGCAAGCTGACTCACAGAGGCTGCCAGGACAAACTTCTCCAGCACTTGGCTTCCCATAATATTTTAACAATGATACTTTACAATTACCCAAAATACTATTTCTTTAGCTCACCACTGAGTTTACTATTTTTTCTTTTTATTTGTTTGGGGGTTTTTTGAGACAGAGTCTCACTCTGTTGCCCTGAGTTGAGTACTGTGCAGTCATAGCTCACAGCAACCTCAAATTCTTGGGCTCAAGAGATCCTCTTTTCTCATCCTCCTGAGTACCTGGGTCTTAGAGACACCTGCCACAACACCTGGCTATTTTCTCTTTTTCTAGTAGAGACAGGGTCTCACTTTGCTCAGACTGGTCTCAAACTCCTGAGCCAAGGCGACCCACCTCCTCGGCCTCCCAGAGTACTAGGATTACATGGGTGAGCCATCATGCCCCAGTTGCTAGATTACTACTAAAGAGTAATTTCTAGCCAGGTACCCCAAGTACACCCTCATTATATGTTCATTCCTTACATGTTTGGTGGCTCTTTCTGAAATGTGGCTTTCCAGTCTACTCTAAATTCAGACACCTTGATTTAAGGAACTGTGCCCTGTAATATAATCTCCCGACCCCTGCAGGTTGGTCTCTTTTGCACCACAGCGCCCTGGTCCCCAGCCCATCTGTCCTCCACACCGGCCTTCCAAATTTCGTCTACTTACAGACTCCTTTTCTAAAGCAGTTTATGGCCTTTGCATCTCCAGCACCATCTCAAAAAAGACCTTTTTCAGTTTCTTTTTTTTTTAATTTTCATTTATTTATTTTTTATTAAATCTTAGCTGTGTACATTAATACATTTATGGGGTACAATGGGCTGGTTTTATATACAATTTGAAATACAACAAACTGGTTAACATAGCCTTAACCACACTTGCTTAATTATTGTGTTAAGACATTTATACTCTACACTTAGTAGATTTGACACGTATCCTTATAAAATGCACATAGGTGTGGTCCAACCAATTACCTGCCCTCCACCTATCCTGCCTTCTCCCCTCCCCCTCCTCTTCCCCATTCATCTTGGACTGTAGTTGGTTATAGCTTTCATATGGAAGTGTGGATGTTTATATATTGGTTTCACAGCAGAGCTGAGTACATTAGATACTTTTTCTTCCATTCTTGAGATACTTTTCTAGGAAGAATATGTCCCAGCTCCATCCATGTAAGCATAAAAGAGGTAAAGTCTCCATCTTTTCCAGTTTCTACTTAGCCACACCTCTACCCCTACACTGTGAGAAGGGTGCTAAGAATAACTGGTTTCTAGTTCTGAGTTTCTCTCTCTCTCTCATAATTCCTACTCTCCATAGCTCCCAGCAACAGGGGATGTGAAATTAAAGGGAAAGTGTTAGAGGCATCAGTTTACTAAAACCTTTATCACTCCCAGGTTTACAACATATTTTACAGTGATGGTCATACCCCTGTCCCCCCTCCAAACCCACCTCTGGTCCCTGCATGGAAACAAATCCCAAATTTTCTCTGCCACTAGATTTAAAAACAAACAAACAAAAAAAAAAAAGTGGCTGTCTCTCCAGAAAAACAAATTGCGCAAACAGTTCAAGAGGGGTAAAAATTATAAAACCAAATTTTAAAAAATTTCCTTTGTCCAGGAAAACCCCTCCTTCTTGGAGGGAAGGCTCTCTGGATTACCTCTGTGAGCTCTGAGTGAGTGCGGTGGAAGGCATTCTAGGAGGGCCACTGGTTATCACTACTACCAGCAGAGGGCACACTCTTCTTCCCAGGTCTTTACCAGGCTCAATCTAAAAGGACAGTGGTCCAGAAGGCTAAATAGAAGGAAGGTTTATCACCCTTACTTTTCATAAGTGGGTAAACAAAGCCACAGTCAGAACGCACAATCAGGAGTCTCCAGCATCTCCTCACAAATCACTGTTTGCTCAATGACTTAAAGAATGGTCTTTGGGACAAAGATTTTATTGATCATCAACAAAATGAGAAAAATACAAGCAATTTAGTGTATGTTTAAGAGTGCACACTGCCTGTATACAACTGTGTAGGGATGTGTGTGTGATATGAATTCCTCAACTGTCCTTGTTTGACTAAGGACTAGGACTTTCCCTATTCTGAAAGTGTGGCCTCCTAATTTTTTGGACTTAAAATGACCTGCCTTTAATGAAATTGTGAAGATGCAAAATATAAAGTGGCAACCCTGTGTCTTTTTCCAAAATTAAAGCACCCACATACAGACACATTTATGAACCCTGAAGTATAGAAATTCTAGATATCTAGGACATAAATGTCACTCTCTTTTCACTTCTGTGTTTTCCCTCTGCCTGTAGCTTGGCCAGATTTCAGCAAGAGACACAGACAAACATACTGCAAATCTAACGTAACCATCATATTCTGGGATGGGGAGTGGGGAGTGGATGTGAATGTGTGGACGTGGTTGGCCCTCCTGGTCACATCCTGAAACTGATGGCATGCTCTCCTTGGGCAGGTACTCAGTTCCTTTTGGAGGCCTGTGTCCAATCTAGTGTGCCGATCTTCATTTACACCAGCTCTGTAGAGGTAGCCGGGCCCAACTCCTACAAGGAGATCATAGAGAATGGCTGTGAAGAAGAGAACCTCGAAAATACATGGTCTGCTTCATACCCGTACAGCAAAAAGCTTGCAGAGAAGGCTGTGCTGGCAGCTAATGGGTGGGCTCTGAAAAATGGCGGGACTTTGTACACTTGTGCCTTAAGGCCCATGTATATCTATGGGGATGAAAGTCCAATCCTTTCTGGCATCATGAACAAGGCTCTAAAGAACAATAGGGTCCTGACTAGTGATGGTAAATACTCCGTAGCCAACCCAGTCTATGTTGGCAATGTGGCCTGGGCCCATATTCTGGCCTTGAGGACCCTGCGAGACCCCAAGAAGGCGACAAGCGCCCAAGGACAGTTCTACTACATCTCAGATGACACACCTCACCAGAGCTATGACAACTTCAACTACACCCTGTCCAAAGAGTGGGGCTTCCGCCTGGATTCCAGATTAAAACTTCCTCTGTCTGTGCAGTACTGGGTTGCCTTCCTGCTGGAAATTGTGAGTTTCCTGCTGAGTCCGATTTACAAATACCACCCCCACACCAGTTGCCACTTACTGACATTGTCAAACAGTGTGTTCACCTTCTCGTACAAGAAAGCCCAGCGAGACCTGGGGTATGAGCCACTGTTCAGCTGGGAGGAGGCCAAGCAGAAAACCATGGCATGGATTGGTTCTCTGGTGGACCAGCACAAGGAGACTGTGAAGACAAAGACTCAGTGATCTGGGACACAGAGAAGGGGATGGGGAGCTCTTAGGAGTGTCAGCCAAGCTCTCCCCTCCTGGCTTCATACATAAGGTGACAAGGTCCTGCTGCTTTCCTTGTACACAATGGCTTTTTGTATTTCTAGTGCTATCAGAAGCCTTCCCAGACACTGACTTAATCAGAAGCTTTCTGTCCTAATCATCTGCTAGAGAATAGACTGTTAATTAATCTTAGCTGCTGGTTCTGAAAGATTCAGAGCCTCTTTGAACTTAGCATTTTGCCTGTTAGTTCTATCTCTCATCTTAAAAGCTAAAGCCTTTTTGTGCTTTAAAAACCTCCCATTCTTTCACACAGGTCAATGACACCAATAATAAATGCTTGAATGTTTAACCTGGAAGGAGGTGTGATTTCCTTCCATTACCAGGTATTGCCATCTCCAATTTAGAAAAGTAAATTGGGGTGGTGAGAGGTAGGGGCGGGAGGGGAGAGTAAAGGGGGCATAGAGGGGGCATAAAGGGAGGGCCGGCAAGGCAAAGATGAAGCCCCGCTGTTCCAGGCGGGTGCTGGATGAGGGATGATTAGTGTCTCACTGAACCCTCACCAGAAACCCGTGAGGTGGGGACTACCACTGCCATTTTGATCATGAGGAACCTTGTCCACAATCACACTCATTGGGTAGAGGCTAGGCCCGTTACCAGGGAGACCTACTTGAAATCCCTGTCTCTGCACTGAACCATGCTGCGGGAACGGGGTTTGTCAGTGGTACGGCAGGGTACTGGAGCATGGACTAGGGATCCTTGGGAGACCCCCAGCTCCCCTGGGTGACCGCCTTCTTGCCCAATCCTGTGCAGGGCCCTCTCTAGAACCCAGGAGAACCCCTGAGGGGTGTTCTCACCAAATAGCCTTGGGAGAGAAGCAAAGATGCGTGGAGCCTCCACCTTTGGCACCCGTTTCCTTGAAGGTGTGTTGGTCATTCTGATAATTCATACCTCATATTTCAACCTTTCAAACCACACAGTGAAGCCACACTATGGGTTCCTAGGAAAGTAAAGGGAACAGGTGTTAATTTTGCTCCCCAAAATTTACCTCCTACACAGCTCAAAAAATAGAAGTCTGCTATCCCACGTCTCCACATTTCACTCCCTGGCCCTCCTCTAGCCCTCTCCCCTGGCCCTCAAGTTGTACCTGCCCCTCCTTTGCCCCTCTATCACCTCAGCCTCTTTGCTTCCCCTCCACCTTCATCACTAGCCCTTTCATTCTTCTCAACAGCCCCAAGAGAGAAGGCTAACAAAGACAAGTCTGGAAGACTTAAATGGTGACACGATCATTCACCCACAAAGAACCAACAGAGGAAAGAAACATAATCATGGGCAGCAGGAACAGTAGCTACCTGGAGCGAGGGAGGAGGGCTGTGCGGGCTGGAGCGGGGAGGGAAAAGTCGCCTGCCCAGTCCGGGTCTTGCCCTGCTGTCTGTGTGTACGCAGCCACCACAGGAGTCACACCAGCAAAGAGGGCTGCTCTAACCCAGGGAATCTACACACCGCTAATCAGCTGAATTTAGTTACCACAAAGGAGATGGTTTAAGCATTCATTCCAAAAGAAAAAGGGAAAAATCATTCTAGCCTAGATGAATAGGTTGCAGTGCCTTCTAAACCCCGTCCTGGGACAGATGGACAGCAAAGGCCTCAGGCCCTGCGGGAGGTGAGAACTGGAGAAGTCCCTTCCCGGCCTCTGGGGTAAACGCCCCCCCCCCCCCACACACACACACACACGTGTTTATGCCAAAGCACAAGGAGGGAGGGAGGGGTGGAGTCTGGGACAAAGGCCTTTCACCCTTGTCGTTAGCCTGGTGACATCGCAGACCCGTGAACGCACCCGGGCAGTTCTCACATGGAAGGGAAGGGACTTCTTTTCCAGCTGGCAGCGAGGGGCGAGCATAGAGGAGACAGAAGAGAGGATCGGATTGGTTGGTGGTTTCGAATGAACACGCAAAAAGGCCTCTCAATTTGGGGGGCAGCAAAGTTCCACCCCTACGGATTGGGACACAGCAGAGCCCACGGTCCCAGCTGTCGCGGGACAGCACGGTGGGTGCACCTCGCGCGGTGCACCACACGGGGGCAGCAACGGCTCTGAGGGAATTCCGTCAATTTCGCGTCCTTTCCGTGGACTTGGGTGACTGAGGAACGTGCGGGAAAGAAATGAAGGGAAAGCCTCGCGGAGAAGGGGGACTTGAACTAAGCTTTGAAGGATTCGTGGGTCTTGGTTAGGAGAGCCAGGGCGGTCAGCCCAGAGAGTGGAGCAGCCTGGGCGGTGGTGAGGATGCCTCTGAGTTCAGTGAGTAGGAGAGGGTGAGCATTGGAGGTGCGAGAGGGGAAGCGGGCAAAAGGCAGCGCGCCGGCTGCCCCGCCGGAGAGAAGGGGAATTCCGGGAGCTCCAGGCGCCAGGCTCGGCTGTGGGTCCCGCATCTACCGCGGTGGGCGATATCCTCCTGATGAAGACCTGGCAGAAAAAGTGATGGAGGGATCGTTTTTTTATGTGAAATCTCTTGATTTCTAAATGTTGGCAACTAATTCTAAATTTAAAAAAAGAAAAACAGCGTGAAGACCAGCTCCAGGAGAAGGCAGCGTGGGCTAGTGCTCAGACCGTACTCAGACCGTACCGCGTCCTATTTTGTTTAAGGTAGGATGTCAGTAGCACATCTGTTCATTCTTGCGGATAGGCCCCAAGTATATATTATTATATCATAGTCTAAACTTTTCCGTATGTTTAACATAGATTATGATTTTTTAATAAATTAATTTTCTTTGGGGGGAAAATTGCAAATTAACAAAACAAATCAGGCAGGGTGCACCCAGGCCTAAAGGCCACTGGTGTTCCATTTCTCCCCCTAGTGGTCTAGTGGGAAAGCTAAAATGTGAGACACGTCAGTGCTGTGCACAGTAAGATGTGCAAAATGCCATAGGAAAGACAAAGTGCTTCAGGAGGATCCCTGGGTGCGAGGGGGGTGGGGGATTCATGGAGTCCTTGTGTTTCAGCTGGATATCAAAAGATGGGTAGGATTGCAATAGCCAGAAATATGAAGGAAAATATTCCATGCAGAGGCAATAGAATCTGCAGAGACCAGTCTGAACAGACGAGAGAGTGCAAGTGCAGGGGGGAAGTGGAAAACACACCTGGAAAGACAGGACAGTACCAGGCCAGGATCACCTTGGATCACTCCCGGGAGATAGCTGCCCCCCTTCCTTCTTTACTCTCACAGTAGAAATTCTATGCCCCTTCTGAAAACCATTTGATATTTGATTACATCACATTTAATATGCCTCATTTTCTCTTAAAAATTGGACCCTAAGGGAAATAGTGTATGTGCTCTGGCAACAAGTATTGAGAGTGATGCTAAAAACCTGGACCTCATTCCTTCCGCAGTGGGAAGCCACTGAACATTCTTGTTCAGCTGTTCCTGGAAGATCACTGCAGCAGCAGTAGGTAGGATGGATTAAAAGAAATCAAGGGCTATTTCAAGAATCTAGGCAAGAAATGAAAGCCTGACTTATGTATGGTCAACAAAATGGAATGTTGGGGCAACTGAGGCAGGCCTGAAGCAGAATAGATGCTGGTATAGAAAATAACTGAGTGTGGAGAGGACTTCCATGCACCCACTTTCTCAAGCCAGAAATGCAGATGGCATCTCCACTCCTTCAAATTCTGCCCTACCAATTTTACCTCCAAAATACCTCTTGAATATCTTCTGTCTTCCTGGTACTACAGCCTCACTTCAGGCCCTCATCATTCCTGGCCTTACCACAAACGCCTCCCTGCCTGGATCTTCATTCATGAACTCCATCCTCAGCAGTATTGCTAGAGTTGTCTTTCCAAATGAAATCACATAACTCCCTTCCTTAAAACCATACTGCCCAGTGTAGCCCCAGGACCATTAGGAGAAGCCAGAGTGCCTTAGGATAATCTAGCCTCTGCCTACCACTCCAGACTAAATTCTCAACAGTGTCTCCCTGTCCCCAGAGTCTCTAACTTTGCACTCCAACAATTTGCTGAGACTCAGAGCTTCCAGCATACGTGATTTTTTTTTTTTTTTTTTTTTGAAACAGAGTTTCTTGCTCTGTTGCCCAGGCTAGACTGTAGTGGCATCATCACAGCTCACTGCAGCCTCACACTTCTGGGCTCAAATGATCCTCCTACCTCAGCCTCCCAAAATGCTCGGACTACAGTTGTGAGCTGCTGCACCTGGCCCACATGTGATGCTTAGACATACACCTATGTTGGTGCACAGTGACTTCTCTGCTTAGAGTGTGCCCACCTCTCTGGCCAGCATGTCCTCCCCAACTTCTCATTCACCATCCAAAGCATCTCATGTTACCGCCTCTGTGCCTTGTGCATATATAATTGACCTGTAATTATTTATTTACATAGTCCCCACCCCCACAGACAGCTGCCATGTCCTGAGGGCAGGAACTCACCATGTCATTTCTATGTTCCCAGTGCCTGGCACAAAATGGGCACATGGATGATGGATGGACAGATGGATGGATGGATAAGAAACAGATTGAACTGAACTGCTAAGATGGGCAGGGAAGGGGAGGGAGTCAGAGAGGCAAGTGCTTTGAATGCCAAAGCAAAGAAAAATTCAGAGATGACTTCAGGGTGCCAATGAACTTGAAGAAATTGCATCATCATGATGAGACTCAGGAAGAAAAGCAGCATCCCTGGGGTGTGGGCTGGAGAATGAATCCATGTGTGGTGTATGAGGTGTAGTGACTGGAAAGGGAGAACAACTTCAGAGTGCAAGGGGGCTGGAAACGAGACAGCGCACTGCCCAGGGAGCTTTTATACTATACAAATAAGGAGGTTTTTTAACTGAATGTAGAACAAAATCTCCCACTCCCTTAGATGACTCAAAGGTGAGGACGACTCAATCCTCTGTCTGCAAGTGCTTCTTAAGGACATCAGGAGCTTCCAGAGAAATTTAGAGGAGTTTCTCCTCCTTCGTCATGGCCCCAGATCCCAGTGAGCAGGAAATGGAGTCGGTGTTGTGAGGGATGAAAGAGGTCCATTATGAGGGAAGGGGGGAGGACAAACAGAAAGGGGCTTGGCCACTCTGTCCCCAAAGGCAAGGGCACTGGGGTCAGTTGCAAACTCTGAAACAGCCATTGATCTGTTCTGGAAAACTGGCACTCCCTATTGAAGAGGGCAGGCTTTCCTCAAGACACAGAAGCAGCACTAGCGCAGTCAGCCCTTCTTCCAAAATAGGTGCTGGTGGCAGAGGGGTGGGCTGCGAGGCTGTTGTCATTTCAGCATGGACAATGTCCATTCAGGCGGGAATGGCCTTCTCTGAGCCCAGCCCTAGATCCCTCCTGCACACTGATGTAATTATGAGCAGGGCAGCAGGTGTAGTCTCGTGGAGCCTGTGCTTGGTTCGGGGTCTGCCGTTGAGCCCTACATTTCATTTTGCACTAAGCCTCACAAAATATGCAGCTTGTGCGGGTTATGAGACTTTCTTCCAGCTGCAGGTATAGCCAGCAGCTAATCAATCTTGGGTAAGTGTCGCAGGCTCTCTGGTTCCTTTTGTGGAGCTCAGGGTATGCGGCTGAAGAAGACTCCAGAGATCTTTACTCCAGCTTTCAGTCATGCGCTCCTTCTCCTCTCCTATTTTACCTCTGAAGAAACAGAGGCCTGGGGAGTGAGGTGACTTTCCCAAGGTCATCCACAGCTTCAGCAGTGGAGCTGGTCTAGAGCCCAAGTCTCTCCACTCTGGCACTCAAGACTATGCTGAAATCCCTATGGTAAAGAAAGAAGGCCAGTGGTGGTGTCTGTAGCTTAGTAGGTAGGGCATTGGCCACATACATTGAGGCTGGCAGGTTCGAACCCAGCCTGGGCCAGCTAAAACAACAATGGCAACCGCATTAAAAAAATAGCCGGGCGTTGTGGCAGATGCCAACAGTCCCAGCTACTTGGGAGGCTGAGGTAAGGGAATCACTTAAGCCCAAGAGTTGGAGGTTGCTGTGAGCTGTGAGCTGTGATGCCATGGCACTCTACCCAGGGTGATAGCTTGAGACTCTGTCTCCAAAAAAAGGAAAGAAAGAAATCCAGGCATGGTGGCTCATCAGTCTTGGAAGCCAAGGCAGGAGGATCACGTAAGCTCAGGACTTTGAAGTCACAGTGAGCTATGATCATGCCACTGCACTCTGGCTTGGGTGAGACAGCAAGACCCTGGAGAGAGAGAGAGAAAGAAGGAGAGTTTATACCAGGGCCTCGGGGCCAGACGACACCTGTTTCAGAGAACCCAGCAGAGCCTTGTGGGGTGTGGGGGACTGCCTCACAGCGTCTGCCACATCCAGCTCACAACACACCCCTACACACTCCAGCCTGCCAGCTCCACACTAGCGGCTCCTGAGGGCACAACACATCCCGTTCCCTTGGCACCTTTTCCTCAATCGAGTCCTTGTGCCTCGGGCTTTAGCTCCCCCAGCAAGTCTCCATGCTCCGGGGAGGGATGAAGTGTCCTTCTGCCAGGCACCAGGCACAGTCCCTTGTGGGTACTCCACTAGACTGTGGGCTCTGGGAGGGCACCATGGGACCCTGTGCTGACAGCTGTGCACAGCTGTACTCCACATCTGGCCCACAATAGGATGGAAGGGAGGGAGGGAGGAAAGGAAGGCAGAAAGGGAAGAAGGGAGGAAGGGTAGATTCTCAAAGTAAAGGACCCTGGACCAGAATGAAGAGGATTTTAGGAAGTAGGCTAGAGGTTATTCAAGTATGAACATTTCCTAAGCAAGACAGTGTTGGTCTCCAGACCCGCCCGTAATGGTCACCTAATATTTGCTAATCCTAAGCTGAAGGGGGAAGAGGAGGAGGCATAACTTCCTGGGGACCAAAAGACACTGAGCCAGGAGGCTGTCCTATCAACATATTTGTTAAGGAAAAAAAAATGGAGTGGGAGAGCATTTGGAAAGAAGGCAGTTTAACTAGCACGCCAGCCAGAGCCGTCTGTCAGGCCCTCCAGACCCTCCCACCTAAGCATCAGCTTGCGGCATGCCGGCCCCACATGCACGGAGCCACACAGGCTCTTCATGGTACAGGAACAAAAGCAGTGAGGAGAGAGGGGGACCACGGAGAGGGAGGGGGACGGCAAAAAGGGAACAGAGCATTGTCTCATTTTAGTAGCAGACTATTTCTGCAAATAAGTGAATAAGAGTTAAAATCCTGAGTTATTTCAATTTTGCCATCCAAGTTAAGCAAATCTCTTCACCTTTCTCAGCCTATTTCCTTACCTGCAAAGTGAAGGCGCAGCCCATTTCCAAGGTATGTTGCCAATGGCATCGGGCTATAAAGCTGTGGCATGGTTTTGCCTTCTCTGGCACCTCCACTTCCACAGCTAAGCATCTTGATACCACAGTCTTGTGTTTGATTATTTGTGTGAAGCCAAAGCTATTTGAGAAAGTGGTGTTCTATCCTTTTCCCGGCTCTTGCAGCTCCTGGCACCTCCTCTGCATCAGACCCCTCAGAGGCTGGGGCCAAGAAGGAGCTTGCCAAGTACCACACCCCTCTTCCCAGGGTCTGAGGATTGCTGCACTGCAGGGCTTAATGCTGACTAAATCTGACCTCCTGTCATTCCTACAATTGAGCTATGGATGGTTTGGCAAGTAGGTGTAAGCTCTTTGACAATTGCTAGAACTTTCTTTCTTTCTTTTTCTTTTTTATGTTTTTTAGAGTCTCACTCCCTCACCCTAGGTAGAGTGCAGTGGCGTCATAGCTCACAGCAACCTCCAACTCTTGGGCTCAAGTGATTCTCTTGACTCAGCCTCCTGACTAGCTGGGACTACAGGTGCCTGCCACAACACCTGGCTAGTTTTTGTATTTTTTATTACAGATGGAGGTCTTGCTCTTGCTTGGGCTGGTCTTGAACTCCTGAGCTCAGACAATCCACCCTCCTTGGCTTCCCAGAGTGTCAGGATTACAGGCACCTGGCTACACAAGTGATTTTCAACATGTACCACAAAAAATTTTAAACATCATTTATTAAATTATTTTTGAAAAAAGTTCAAAGCACAGTAAGGATATTCTTTGTTTTAATCTTTTTTTATCAACATAATTTAACTGTGCAGCTGAAGTTTAACTATAGGTTCAAGTGTGCCATGAGATAAAAACCTTGAAAAACACTGCATTAGACATTAGAGTGGCCAGAGCCAAAAGTAATAGTGCCTACAGAAAACAGAAACCCAGTGAAGACACTGCCAGGTAATGCTAAAGCTCTGTCCTGCGCACACCTCTGCACAGCACAGCCTCAAAGGGACAGCAAAACTGGTCCCTCCTTTCTTACTTTGTCCTTGGGAAAGGGAAGACTATGCCCTCACATTCCCTCACCCCTGTCCTGGGAGCTGGAAACCACACGCTCCCAGGGGCTCCTCCTCCCAAGGGCTGCTGTTCCCAGGGTTCCTCCTTCCAGGGGCTGCTCCTCCCAGGAGCTCCTGCAGGACTTCAGGACACCCCTCAGTAGCACCTTCCCTGCTGCATCCAGCACAGCCACCTTGCAACCACCTTGTCTCTCAACATTTGCAAGGCCCCTGAATCCCTGAGAGCTTTCATGTTGGTTGTTTTGTTTGATCTCTCCCCACACCTCACACCTACATCTTTCTGCTGCACAGAAGACGCCAAGATCAAGTCTACCTACAGTGCACAGCCCAGGCTGCAGCAACATCAAGCAGTGGCTCCCTCAGTCCCACACCTCTCCCGCTGTGAGGCATGTCTGCGGCTCCTACTGTATCAGTTAACTTCTACCCAGTGGCAGAGCAGTAGAGCTCTACTGAATGAAACCATGTGCTGTTCCTGATTTCGTTGGTTTCACTGACATTTGGGACTGCTGCACCTGACAAGAGAAATATGGAGCCAGGTCCTTTTCCAGCCCCTGGCTTCATTAGCCTTTCCAAGGTCACATACTGCCCCCTTTCCCTGCCCAAAGCCAGGTAAAGTGCACACTGCCTGTCTGCAGCAGTGGAGGTGACCCTGATTTATACTGCAAAGTCCTTAGCAGAGTATCTGCGTAACCCTGAGCCTTTGCGGAAGGTGCCATCTCGACCACACATAGTATGTGAAACCTTGGTATTAGGAAGTTTCTCCTGCCCACCTCCTCCACCCCTGCACCCCAGGAGCCCTCAGGGCCAAACCTCAAAAGTCACACATAAGAATTTGCAAAATAACTCACCTCAAGTAGGCTGGGATTGATGCTAGGCTGGGAAAAAACCGTCCTTCACCTTGACCCTTATACATCGGAAAGTGGGAGCTTCTCCATCTCTCTTGCACCTGTCTCTCCAGCACTGAGCACTGTGCCCAGCACACTCAGCATGTATCATGGACTGAACCTCTCAGGGACTCTGTTCTCAATGAGACACAGCCTTGAGGGGGTGTGGGAGTGGGGGTTTCAAATCAAACACAGATAATATGTTCAGGGTATTATTGGCGCACCCACACAGAACAGCTCTGGCACTGCCTCAGGAAAGGCATTTCTGTAGTGTTTTCTGTGAATAAAATGACTGCACTTCCAATGAGTCCCTGGACTTCGGTAACTGGAACCTGCCAATCCTTTCACTCAGGTTGAAAACTCGCCAAATGCATAGGTAGGGAGGCCAGCTTGAATACTGCACATGCACTGACACCGTTTCCAAAATTCTTAACCATGGGGTGGCATAGTATGTGAAATGCCTTGGTTTCCAAAGCTGAGCATTTTCTGCTGCTGTGTTAAGGCAGGGCTCGGATGGATGCAGAATGCTGTGAACAGTGGCCTGGATCCCATGGGGGCAGCTGGAAATTGAAAACCACTGGAATGTACTTGGGTTAGCAGAGATGACCTTGAAAACACAGGCTGGCAGCAGGGAGCTATAATCTGTAGGACACTCAGGGCTCGACAGGGAAAAAAGAGCCAAACACTGGTGAGGTGTCTCCTGCCCTCTCCCCGCAGGGGCAAAGCATAAGGAAACTACACAACTGCCAGGGGCAGCTGAAAAAACAAGTAGAGTATGGAACGTTGCTTTGCTGAGTGAGCTGAGGACAGGGAGAAGGTCAGAGAGTAGGGAAGAAGGCCTACTATGAGGCAGAGAAGGGCCAGAGGCAACCCTTTATGCCCATTCCAGCATTATCTGCTGAAAAGCTGAAGACAGGCACCATTCTGGCCCTTGCTTATTATGTTATCGTAACTATTTGGAGAAGCTGTGAGTGACAGGTAGGGTTGCCAAGAGCACACAGGCAGCAAAGCACTGTCACAATGCTGTCTGCCTTTGGACTCCTATGAAGAGGAGAATTTGAGGATTATGCATTATACTTAGTGGACTCCCCAGGAAAGAAAGGAGGTCCTGCAGTTCTTAACCCTATATGCCCATCAAAATTGTCTGAGGAGCTTTTATAAAATTCCAAGTACTTAGGCCTCAAGTCAATTAATCAATCTCTGAATTTCTTTTTTCTTCCTTTTTTTTTTTTTTTGGAGACAGAGTCTCACTCCATTGCCTAGGTACAGTGCTGTGGTGTCATCATAGCTCACAGCAACCTCAAGCTCTTGGGCTCAAGCAATCCTCTTGCTTCAGCCTCCCAAGTAGCTGGGACTACAGTCTAAAGTTTTTATTTTTAGTAGAGATGGCATCTCACTCTTGCTCAGGTTGATCTTGAACTCCTTAGCTCAGGCAATCCACCCACCCTGGCCTCCCAGAGTGCTAGGATAAAAGGCATGACCCAACATGCCTGGCCTGGACTGAATTTCTTTAAAAAACAAACCTCTCCAGGGTTAAGAAAGTCTCTAGCCTAAACTAACCCAACTCCAAGAATTCCACGTTGACCAGTTTCCCTAAGTAGGATGCGGGGAGAGGCCACTCTTAATAGTGAATTCAGTCTGGGCAACCCATCCAGGTATAGGCCAGAAGACCAGATTTACTGCTACACTCATTTAATAAGAGTTGACCTATATTAACGTAGGTAGTTTGATATAGCTTTTTCAAGAGCTGACTGTGGGACCAGGAGCTAGTCTAGTAGATGCTTTGAGCCAGAATAGCCAGGCTAGGTGAGGAATGTTGTGAGCACATCATCATTACTGCCTCCTTCCAGGACTAGAGCGGAGTATTTGTACAGCCCTGCTAGGTAGGGAAAAGCTTATAGGCATTCAAACAAGAGGTAGATGGGACCACTAAAATAAAATAAGGTGCTTCCTCTTTTTTATGTCTTGATAATCCCTTTCTCAGAAATTGCTATTTCTATGAGGTTGGGCAGAGACAAAAATATTTTGAGCAAAAGGCCAGTCTAACTGGTGAGTCCCATTCAATATTATCAGTGACCATTAGGTCACATTTCTATGAATGGGAAAGAAAATACTGTTATGGCTCAAGAATACTTTTTTTATAGATATGAAACTGCCTCTCTTCTCCATAACCACCTGCCCCCTGACCATCCCCAAAAGTCCCCCCTGCAGATTAATAAGGAATGAAGACATAGATCTTTGGAAATTGTTACCAGTGTATACCAGGTATGGCCTGAACACATTCCCAATATCCCACAATTATATCAGCTTATAAGTGCTGCACTCAATTACCGGCAGGAATTGGGAGACTATTTAGACATCAGCCATCAGCCAATTTCAGGATAATCTAGGACCCACCTGAACATTCTTGTACAGGATTCAGCAAACTTTTTCTATTAAAGGTCTAGATAGTAAATATCTTGGGATACAGGCCATATAGCCTCTGTAACAACTACTCACCTTTGCCATTGTAGCATAAAAGTAGCCATAAACAATAAGCAAACATGGCTGTATGGGTACAACTCATTCCAATAGAAGTTTTTTTAAAAACATATTTAATTCATTCATTTTTTGAGATAGTGTCTGGTTATGTCCTCATCTTGATGAGGCTGATCTTGAACTCCAGGGCTCAAGCTATCCTGTCACCTCAGCCTCCCAAGTAGCTGGGAGTACAGGCACATGCCAATATGCCCAGCTCTATAAAATGTTATCAACAAAAAGAAAGCAGACCAAATGTGGTAGTTTGCCAACCCTTGTTCTACCGGAACGTTGCTTCCACAGATCAAGCTGACATTTAATAGGTGACAAATAAGGAAGAAGGACATGGCAAAAGACTGATTTGGATTTAATGACAAATATTCCATGTTGGTTGTTGAATAGCAGAATGCTGTCCAAGGTATCATCATTAAATTAAATGACCTGAAAATAAGGCAATTCTCAAGTACACAAGCACACACTCACACAAAACCTGTTACTTTTAGGATCATTAAATTATTCACTATTTTAACAAACAGCTATAAAATATTATAGTAAAGGAAAATGTGCATGAACTTCAGAAACAGTTCAGATTGTCTGTGAACATAGGCTCGTAATTTGTCATTATTCACATATGTACAGACTCTTGGTTGTAAAGAGACAACAAGGCTCAGGGGGTTAAGGTCTCATCTTCTTCTCCTTCCAACTCAGAGCTTGAGATTTCATCAAAACCATTTGGCCTATTTAAACTGCTCCACGTTTTGTTAGTAAAAGGCAGCAGAGGAAGCCTGCTCTTGACCAAACTCTCCAGGAAACAAAAAATACACTTGCTTCCACCACTGTTCACGAGTTGGTGGAAGGAGTCTTCCGATTAACATTTTCAAGGGTAGACCACAGTTAACAGGGTTTGCTGAAGATGTACTATTATTCTAAAACTAGACCCAAAAAACAACTTCCTGAATGCATTTAACCTCACTTACTGCAGATATGTTCTCAGAAGAATTTTAAGAAAAACAGAATCACATTCCAAATGTCCCAGGAGACTGGGGTGTTGGTGGTTGAACCGTTTTCTTCTGCCAAGAGATGTGCTCTAGAAGGAATACCAACATATTGGCTGACTCTCGTATCTGTGGCAATAGGAAAAACAAGAGGTAAATGAAGTCCAAAGATGTCCACAGGAGCTAAATTATTTTATACTAGCTTCAGTCTCCACTCCTTCTTAAACCCTTTCTCTAAAGTTGCTGGTATGTAGCATATTTAGAGACTGAGACTGTGAATAAGGATGGCAGCAAAAGACCAAGTGGCATTAATACAAAGTGGATAATCAACCCAGGAATAATAAAAAATTGGATGAGATTTCAGAGGCACAGACTTGAGGGAACTTAAAACAGCTGGAAGAGGTAGATGTGCATGGAAAAAATCCAGTGGAGTAAGATCACCTACAAATTGGCTATACAATTTTCAAATGTTTTTTATATACTTGGCATTCAGACTACAAGAGTCAGAATTAACAATGGACATTTGCTTTGCTTATATTACTCTTAACTAAAAGAAAATGAAAAAGAATCATGTCTTTCAGAATTGTCCATAGTTTGAAAATCTGTTTGCATCTGTCAATAACAATAAATGGATTAAGAGGGCAAGATCAACAAGGCATTATACAAGCCCAGAACTATCATGATTTTTTAAAAAAGTGTTTTTATTACGACAAAAACATGCTTTCCTACAGTCACCAAAAAGGTTCTTTACTAGAATACAACTGATCACAGATAAATTACTAGCATCCACAGAAATTTTGCTAAAACCATAAAAATAATTTTTAGGGATTTTTTTTTCCCCCTTCAACTGTGTCCAACAGTTTGTAAAGATGCTTCCATGAAAGATACAGGGTGACAATTGCTTGTGAAGAAAACAATACTGCTTTCCACAAGCCTAACTCCTAAAGGCTAAGCTAAGGGAGGAACTTTCAGCATAGGGAACTGAAATCTATACAAGAGTCATCTAACTACAGCCCCCTACTAGAATGGGAACACAGCTGGGATACCCTCATTAGGTGACAAAGACCAGCTTTGTCAATGAAGGACATATCGGGCCCTGATAGGCTAGCCTGCAGTTTCCCATCAAGCATAACGATTTTCAGTGCCCTTATTTTATTATACAAATCATGACTAACAGGTAAGTCTTCCTAGCAGCTGAGCTGGAGAATACAAAAGGTCAGACCACAGCTATTCACACTGTCGTCAGCCTCCTCTCTTCAGGGCCACTTGCCACACTGTCCCCACGCCTTCCCCAAGACAGGGGTCATAATACTGATCTACCTCACAACGCTGTGAGGAACACTAAATATCATTAAAAAGCATAAAACACTTTGCAAATACCAAAGTGTGATTTTGGCACCTACGTAACCCCCAGAGAACATTCATCACTTGTGCTATTTGGCAATTTTGCAGTTACACCTCTCCCTGACTGCCCCCTGTATAAAGCCTTGAGATGTCTACTGTGCCTTCACGTAGGAAGGAGCCATTCCTACTCGGACTAAATCCCTCATGGATATGGATGGAAGCGGAGTCAGCGGGGGACAGGGTACACAGAGGCCAAGTGAAGGCAAACGAAACAAAAGAACCTTGTATCACAGAACACTTGTTCTTCCTGAATCTCTCACATACAGGCCAGCAAAACTTTGAGCTGGTTATTTTCTCTAGCAGGTCACCAGGGCCTGAAATTCACTTGAAATTCAGGCACCAAACTGACCCGGGAAAGGGAAAGTCACACATAGCCGGGAGTGTTCCTTTTCCCTGCACTTAAAAGATCACAGGGGAGACGTGACAGAAACGCTGGGTCTGGCACACACCGGGGATGGGGGAAGAGGGGAGGCTGGTCATTCAGGGGGACACCTTGGCCCAGCATGAAGCGAGAGTGTTTTCAAAGTAGCAAAGAACCGGAAGTAGGATCAAGACTTCCCAGAAGACCTAAGAACCAGTCATGCGAGCCTTTCTAAATGCTAGAGGTTGTCCCTTGAAACAAGGGTGTGTAGTTTTCTGCCCAGTTTCCCCTGGATGCCTCAAAATAGCAACTAACTGTGGCTCAGAGAAAGGGAAGAGTAAACCAAATACCATCTCCTATGGGACCGACAAGGTTCTCTTACTTCTGGGACTATAGCTGATGTGTGGGGACAGGGCACACAGGCTTACCACCTGGGGGAACAGGGACAGAATTACTCACATCCGTGCTTTATTTTACCCCATAACCCTCACTTCAAACCTACCCTCTCTCCTGATTCCCACAGGCCATCGCAGCCCACCCTGCTCCACTGCCCGCCACCAACTCCCCCTTCCTGAAGGTTCTCAAAGCCCCTGCTCCTCCCCGCTTCACTCCCAGAGGGTACTTCAGGAAGCCGCACATCTCCCAAACCTCCTTCTGCACCGACAGGAGGCAGCAAAACACAGCACCCGCTCCCCCAGGGCCCCTGACACCAAGAGGCCCCGCCCCTTCCCGCTGGGGTCTGCCCAGGACCTCCACCCCGCGCAGCTCCCGGCAGGGCAGGCGCCCGCGGACCCAGCCCTAGCACAGGTGCAGCTTCTGGTGCTGCGCGAGGTGCGTCTTATAGCGGAAGCCTTTGCCGCAGCCGGCGCATTTGTGCGGCTTGTTGCCGGTGTGGATGCGGCGGTGGCGAATCAGGTGCGAGCTCTGAATGAAGCTCTTGCCGCACTCGATGCACGTGTAGGGCTTCTCGCCCGTGTGCGTGCGCTGGTGCTGCGTGAGCGTGGAGAAGTCGCTGAAGCGCTTGTCGCACTGGCCGCAGCGGAAGGGCTTCTCGCCCGTGTGCACGCGCAGGTGGTTCACCAGGTGCGAGTTGCGCCCGAAGCCCTTGCCGCACTCCCGGCACACGTAGGGCCGCTCGCCCGAGTGCGTGCGCTTGTGCGTGAAGAGGTGCGAGCTGACGCTGAAGGTCTCCCCGCACTCGGAGCACATGTACGGCTTCTCGCCCGTGTGCACGCGCTGGTGCTTCACCAGGTCCGAGCGCCAGCTGAAGCGCTTGCCGCACTCACCGCAGCCATGCGGCTTCTCGCCAGTGTGGATGCGCTGGTGGTTGGCCAGGTGCGAGCGGCGCACGAAGCCCTTGCCGCACTCGCCGCAGGCGAAGGGCCGCAGCGCCGCCGCCCCCGCGCCGCTGGCTGCCGCGTGCGCGCGCCGGTGGCTCAGCAGGTGCGAGCTGAGGCTGAAGGCCTCGCCGCACTCGGGGCACGGGTAGGGCTTCTCGCCCGTGTGCAGCCGCCGGTGCTTGAGCAGGTCTGCGCGCCAGCTGAAGCTCTTGCCGCAGTCGGCGCACAGGTTGGGCCGCTCGCCCGTATGCAGGCGCAAGTGGTTGCTCAGGTAGGTGTTACGGCTGAAGCCCTTGCCGCACTCTCCGCAGCGGAAGGGCTTCTCCCGGGGCTGCCGGGCCAGTGTGGGGCCCGCCCCGTAGCCGCCTGCCACGCCCACCACCCCCACCACCGCGCCGCACTCGCCCGCCAGGCCGAACGGTTCCAGGCTGGCCGCGGCGGCCGCCTCCGCCAGGCGGTGGATGCGCTGGTGCTGCAGGAAGGCGGCGCCGGGGCTGAAGCTCTCCCCGCAGTCTGGGCAGATGGTGGGCGCATCCATGATGCTGGCCACCAGGCTGTCGAACTCCCCCAGGTCCACAGCCATGGGGTGGTGGATCCGGTGGAAGCGGCGGTGGGCAGGTTTGTCCCCCCGGTGCCGACTGCTCAGGGACAGGTGTCGCCTCCAGGGCAGTACCGGAGGGGGCGGCTGCTCTTCCTCCTCCTCCTCCTCTTCCCCGGGGCTCCGGGGTATGCTGTCTGACTCGGAAAGTCCCGGGAACATCCCCAGACCAGCTAGACCAGCGTGGTCCTCCTCTTGCTCCTGGAGAGCAACCCCTTCTTCCTCATTGAGCAGCCCCTCTGCAACAGAAAAGCCGGCAGTGAAGGGTACTCGGCACTCAAAAGGTAAGCCCCGAGGAAGCCAGTCTCAGTAACAAGAGTGTAGGCCCAAGATTCGTCCTCCTACCATCCTTCAAAATCTCCCGGAGCCCAGCCTCCCTCCCACCTGGCTCCTCGGGGGAGAGTCCACTCACTAGCCTCTTTTGCCACCAATCCTTCAGGCAGCTGCCGGGGCCCCGGCCGCGGCCCCGGCCCCAATCACCATACCTGGGCCACTGCCTAACAGAGCCATGAGGAGGCCTCCTAGGTTGTGTTGGAGAAACGGCTGTGCCAGGTGGGATCCCATGAGATCTCTGGAGAAAAAGCTCACTCACTCCAAGAGCTTCCATGCCTTTGAAGGCCCTTGCCTCAAGACAAAGCCTGGGTGGCCAGTCAAAAGAATAGACCATGTGGCCTAGCCAGGTCCAGGACTGATTTTTAAAATACATGTAGTCAGTCTGAAACAGCTTAAGGTAGAACAACAAAGTGAGCTCACCTTTTGGACTTTACTGTGGATGGGGGGAGGGAGCGTGAAGCCTCGGACCCAGGGTAGAGGCAGCCCAGAGGCAGCCCAGGACACGCACCTGTGGGACTCAGCCAGCTTATCCCACTCCAGGAAGTGGCTTGTGAGCACCATGGGCGAAGGCAGCAGGGAGGTGGGATTCTGGGGGTGGAGTGGGGAGGACCGAGGTAACCTCACAGTCCTGGCCATAAAGTATTTCAGCTCGTTACTTCTGTCCCCAGAGCAGGCACTGAGCAGGGCAAAGCAATGACTGCCAAAGACGGAAACAAGGAGCCACGTGGGTGGAGGCCCAGCATTCACTCTTTCAGGTCAGGAATAGCAAGAGATTTAGCAGAGGCCTTGTGCATTTTGGAAGTTAGCCTCATGAACCCAGGCATGTCACTTAATGAGTTTACTTATCTCCAAAGGCAGATGAGGACTATAACGGTAAATATCTAGATTTTTTTTTTAACCTTGCAGTGTACTAAGTAACTTTCTTTGTCTAAAAAAATCAGAGACACGACCGGCCACATACACTGGGGGCTGGTGGTTTGGAACCTAGCCCGGGCTGCCAAGGTGGTGGGCACCTGTAGTCCCAGCTACTTGGGAGGCTGAGGCAAGAGAATCACTCAAGCCCAACAGTTTGAGGTTACTGTCAGCTGTGACATCACCGTACTCTACCTACAGAGGGCGACATAGTGACACTCTGTCTCAAAAAAAAAAAAAAAAAATCAGAGACAGGGTCTTGCTCTCTTTCACCAGGGCTGAGAATAGTGGTGTAATCATAGCTCACTACAGCCTCCAACTCCTGGGCTCAAGCAATCCACCTGCTTCAGCCTTCCCAGTAACTACAGGTGTGTGCTATCACACCTGGCTGAGTTTCTTTGTTTGTTTTAATAACTTTTTGTAGAGACAGGGTCTCATTATGTTGCCCAGGCTGGCTGGTCTCAACTCCTGGCCTCGCCTCAAGTAATCCTCCCAGCTTAGCCTCCCTAAGCTTGGATTTACAGGGTGAGCCTCCACACACAGCCTAAGTATCTCTATGTGCAGCAGCTTCCACTCTCCCAGCTGCCCTAGGAGATGGGCTCTAACACTACCCGGGTAATTCCACTGTCGGGCTGTTACAGGTGTTAATTTATAGCAGCATTCCCTGTGCTATCAAGTGCTGTGCCAATGAGTGACCCTTTCCACACATACTAATGCAGCCCCCTCAGATTACACTGAAGAAGAGGCTGCTCCAAGGGACCAACATTAAAAGCCAAGTTAGTATAAAATCTGCCTAATGGTCTCCTCTAGAGAGCTCCCCGTAGACACTGCTGCCCCTGGTTATGACTCTGGAGGAGCTAGAAGTAAATATGAATGGGGCAACTTCAGCAGAAATTCCATTTTCTCCTCACCGGTGCAGACAGCAGGCACTACTTCTCTGTCCCTGGAGTCCTGTGGGTTGGAGCCCATCTCCATCTCTGGATGGCCTTCTCTCTTGTCTGTGTCCTCTGAATGAAAGCCCATTTCTCCTTCTTCTGGATCCCCCTCCTTGTCCTCAGAATTCTCAAAATCAGAGCCCATCCCTTGGTCTTCTGAGTCTCGGCGTTCATACAGACCCTGATGATAATCTTGTTCCATCCGGGAAGAGAAGGGCAAGGAAGGTGACCAGGGATCCCTGCTTCAGACAAAACAAAGAGGTCATGTCAGTCAGGCCTTATGCCATGTCTAGCCTTGATTTCCTGGAACAATGTATAGAGTTCCAACCCATGTCAGTCAGGCCTCATCCCATGTCTTGCCTTGATTTCCTGGCACAATGTATAGAGTTCCATTCCGCCCTCCCAGCCCCCATTTTAAGGTAAACAATCAAATGCAAAAGAGGGTGGCTTGGTGGCAAAGGAACAGTGGCAGCCCCTCATTCTGATGCCAACTCTGGACCAAAACTTGATCTACTTCTGTCTGAGAAATAGTCTATTAGAAGATGTCTATTAGCGTGATTTTATAGTTTAACAGTGAAGTAGTGTAAGGACGATTAATCTTTATAGTGAAATGATAAATTACAATTCATGGCTTTTTCAGTAAGGACTAAAATCAATCTCTCAGTCTGCTTTCTCTGTCTAGCAACACCCCAACACCCCCCTCCTCCCTTCCCACAAAGCACTGCAAACAGCAGATAGAAAGGAAATGTAAGCTTTCTCTTTACATGTCATCAGGTCTCCGTCCTTCAGCCTTTGTTTCTGTAGTTCAAGGGTTGCAGAGTGTCCTCATGAACAAGGGGGTATGGACAACTGACTGGATTGGAAACACCTGTAAAAAGTCTGTCTTGAACCTTGCCAGAGGAAAAACAGACACAGCATTCACACCCACAATGCCTGTGAATCTGGCTACAATGACCTTTTTTCCTCTTTGCCCCCCTTAAACAGAGCTGCCACTTACCACTAGGGTGGGCATTCTTCCTTCCTTCCTTTGGGATGCCAGGCCATCTCCCTCTCTCTTCTCTCTCTTCCCACTCTCTTTCCTCTTTCTCTCCCTCTTTCTAAGATAAAATAAAGTCTATATTTTTATATCCTAATCTTGGTCTAGAGCAGTGTTTTTCAACCGTTTTTATCTCAGGGCTCATTTGAACCTTCAGTTTGGCTCCTAAAACACATCTAAATTATGTTGATCAAACAAAAGAGTAAGAAAAAAGAATATGCTTTGAACTTCTTTCAAAACTAATGATTTTGAAAAGTTTTTGTGGCACATTGAAGATCCTCTCACAGCACACAGGTTGAAAATAACTGGTCTAAGGAAATTCTGTCCTCATCCCATCACAGAGCAGCTGGCTCAGCTTTCCACCCTAAGAAGTAGCTATTGCCATTTCTACAGCTGAAAAAACTTGAGGCTTAAAAAGAAGACCCCACTAGGCTGAAGATACATAGCTCAGAAGGAGTACAGAGAGGAATTTAAACCAATTACGCTGTCTCAAACTTCCATGTTTTCCTTACTCTTCTTGAACCCACAGCAATCTTATAAGTACAGGGTGTTCACAAAGTTTGTATGCAACCCTGCATTTTGGCTAATTTTTGTGGGGGCCTTTAAAGAGCCAGAGGAAAAGTACAAAGTTCATTCAAGAATAAGAAAAGCATTAAGTATGGTAACTTCTTATCTAAGACCAGGTCACTCAGAGTATCACTGACTGGGCTTTGTAGCAAAGATCTGCTGCCTTCTTGGGAGCGGTGAGCCAAGATTCAAGCATGAGTCTGCTGGGGGCAGGAAGATGAGATGCAGAGACCTTCTATACTAGAAGTCATCTCCCTAGTCCTACTTACATATTTTACAGTATCTGAATCATAAAGAACACAGATATGTGCACCAGGGATAACTGGTAACCCCTTCACAGAAAAAGACAACCTGTGAACTGTAGGGAGAAAGTGACATCAGATTCCAAAACCTTTTGTAGATGTCTTGTAGATGTCAGGTTTACATTTAGAATTTAAAAGGCCCCCTGCCAAGATGGAGCAGTTGAGCCAAAAATAATTTATTTCTCCCATCCATCACTCCTACAGCTTAGCTCAAGACAGCAAAACCATTTCTAGGTTGAAGATCTTGGGCTATTAAGAGACCATTTCTTTTTACTTATTTTTTTTGGAGACAGAGTCTCAAGCTGTCACCCTGGGTAGAGTCCTGTCGTGTCACAGCTCACAGCAACCTTAAACTCTTGGACTTAAGTGATTCTCTTGCCTCAGCCTCCCAAGTAGCTGGGATTACAGGCACCTGCCACAACACCCAGCTATTTTTTTGTTGCAGTTGTCATTGTTGTTTAGCTGGCCCCAGCCGGGTTCGAACCGGCCAGCCTCAGTGCATGTGGCCAGCATTATAACCACTGGTCTACGGGCACCAAGCCAAGAGACCATTTCTTTCTCTACCTCAGTAGCCTCCCAAACAGGACTGCAAGAATATGGCTGAGCAAGATGCCCTTACCTTGGTTGGGAGCTTTTCCTGCCCTGAGGCAGCCCTGGCTCTGCCAAGCTGGGAAGTGGAAATGGGGGGTGGGGGGGTTGACAAGCAGCGGAATCCAGCTGGGTTGGCCTCACTGCAGAGCCCAAGGCAAGCCAATTAACCTCTCATTGTTTCTGCCTCCCCCATCAGTGGAAGGAGGGTAATGCTACTTAACCTTTCTCACAGGGAGGGTGTCAGAAGGAAACTAATTAAAAAGCACTTTGGAAAATACTGCAAGGAGTAATTGATGCTTTGAACTGTACAAACAAATATAGAATATACACATTATTCCTCTTTTAAAGTCCTGTTGTCATTTCAGCACTCCTCAAAGACACACCAGCACCTCTGTAATTTTGGCAGGCAAGTCACCCTAAATAGCATATTAGATTCTTTCTGAGGGATGATGATATACCACCTAGATCAGAGGGAAGAACTGAGCTCTTCTCTTAAACATCTGTATCTGAGGTGGGTTAGTCAACATGTCCTGAAATGCAGCAGAGCTCCTCTGGAATGTTCCATGGAATTTACACTACCTGAAATGCCAGGTCTCCCAACACATGAAGATTTCTTCTCTGACTGCAGGAGAAAAATCTCATTAAAACCATCAGCTTTGGGGCAGCACCTGTGGCTCAGTGGGTAGAGCGCCGGCCCCATATACCTCAGGTGGCGAGTTCAAACCCAGCCCCGGCCAAACTGCAACAACAACAAAAACAGCCAGGCATTGTGGCAGGCGCCTATAGTCCCAGCTACTTGGGAGGCTAAAGCAAAAGAATTGCCTGAGCCCAGGAGTTGGAGATTACTGTGAGCTGTGACGCCACAGCACTCTACCGAGGGCGACATACTGAGATTCTGTCTCTAAAAAATAAAAATAAAAACCATCAGCTTTTTAAGAGGTGTATCTCACAAGAGACAACTGACCTCTAAAACCTCAGCCATCACTCTATTGCCTCCTGGAGGTCAGGCCCGATGACAAGTACATCCCTGCAGATATAATGCACCTGAAGGTGGGGGTGGACATCCAAGAGCAGGGTCTTCAAACATGACTTATTGGTTTGCTAGGGAAGAAAGGCAGCAGAGAGATGGGGAGAAGAAAGAGGAGCTAATCAATGGTTTCCACCAATCTGAAACCAGCAGGAAGAATTTACATCAACAAAATAAATCAAGTAAGCACATCACCAGAAACTCTTAAGATGCCCAACATGATACAGAAGTGACTACAGTTGCCCACTACAGAGAAGGATTTAGGGGTCCACCCTAGGATGCAGGAGCTGGGCTGTATCTTTAAAAGCCCTTTTTAAGGGCTCGGCGCCCATAGCTCAGTGAGTAGGTCGCCAGCCACATACACCAAGGCTGGTTGGTGGGTTTGAGCCCGGCCTGGGCCTGCTAAACAACAATGACAACTGTAACAAAAAAATATCCAGGCATTGTGGCGGGCGCCTGTAGTCCCAGCTACTGGGGGGGTGCTGAGGCAAGAGAATCGCTTAAGCCCAAGAGTTTGAGGTTGCTGTGAGCTGTGACACCACGAAACGCTACCAAGGGCGACAGCTTGAGATGCTGTCTCAACAACAACAAAAAATCCCTTTTTAAAGACAGGCTGCTTACAGAACACCTCAGACTTAGCAAGAATGGAAGAATACCTTCTGATTTCTTGAGGACCAAGAGATACCTCATATTAAAGATTAAATGCAGAAATGTCGTTTTTATACCTTAAAGAGTGACGGGATCTGTCTGAGTTCCCCACTTATGGCTGGCCTATGGAAAGTTCACAGTGGCACCTCAGAATTAAGGCAGCTTCTAAATTCCAAAGGGAGCACTTTCTGATCCTCACACGAGGGCAGGAAGGGTTAGACGTGCCCTGAAAAAGAGATTGAAGCTCCTATCACCCAGACAAACATCATTCAAGGCACAACTACTCAACATTCTTTTCAAATGTGTTAATGTTAGTACAAAACTGAAAATCTGCATACCCAACAATACGAATTCAGTTCCATTCACAGCAGCACGTCGTGGAGGTTTAGGCAGCTGTCAAATAATGGAGAAGGTTTACTTAGAGGTAAGGAAAAATGGTCATGATTACATGAAAAGTGGCTAGTTTGAAAAATATGTTATTGTGGTTTATTAATATATTCAAACTAGCATGTATATTATACGTGTATATATACAAGTTTGGAGAGGAAGTTAATAAAATGTTGAACATGTGAGCCAGGCAAAGTGGCTCACACCTGTAATCCTAGCACTTAGGGAGGCTGAGGCAAGTGGATTGCTTGAGCTCAGGAGTTCAAGACCAGCCTGAGCTGAAGTGAGACCCCATCTCTTCTAGACGGGCATAGTGGCAGGTGCCTGTAGTCTCAGCTACTTGAGTGGCTGAGGCAAGAGGATTGCTCAATCCAAGAGTTTGAGGTTGCTGTGATCTATGATGATGCCACAGCACTCTACCCAGGGAGACCATGAGACTCTGTCACAAAATTTAAAAAAAAAAAAAAAAAAAAAAAAAAGTTAAATATCTCTTGTTCACTTTGGGGGCTTTGCAGCTATTCACTCGCTTAATCTCAACAAAAACCAAGGGAGAAGTATATTATTTCCAACTTTATAGACAGGAAATAGGCACAGAAGTGACTGGACCAAGGCCATACAAATTATAGATTGCACAGCAAGGATTAACACCCCTGTGATCCTGCTCCTCCATCCACAGTCTTAACCAGAAGCTGGTGTGTAGTTTGGGAAATCACGTCCTTTTTGTGTACATCTGTATTTTCTATAATAAACATGTATTTTTATAAGGAAAAGAACATTGTTTTTAACACAATAAAATATGTTAAAGGAAAACCTGTGGTTATTCTAGAAGCAACAAAGAGGAAGACAGGAGCAGGAGTTGTGATAACCTTAATCTAGAATGCTTACATTTTCAGAAATGTTGAGACATAAATATCAGTAAATATCCAGGTACATTTTGTTCCAACTCCCTTCTCATACATTCTCAAAATAAAAACTAGCAACAGTGTTTTCTTAGGCAAGGGCAACATTGGTCAATGAGTGGGCAGCAGGGCAGTGTGACCGCTCTGTGGCCAGGCTGACCTGGGTTCGAATCCTCAGCTCATTACCAACTACTTGACCTCATGCCATGTACTTAGCCTTGACTCTGTATCCACCAAAGCAAGGATGCCACCACCTACCTTGCAGGATTCTTCTGAAAACCACGTAAGGTTAAAGTTTGTAAAAGCTGCTGGCATGTTAGAGACTTAATAAGTGGTAGTTATAACTATTATGAAACTTCAGCCAACTTCTTAAGAAATTATGCACAGGCCAGCTGCCGTGGCTCAGACTTCGGGAGGCGAAGGGAAGAGGATAACTTACGGCCAGGAGTTTGAGGCGGCTGCAGTGAGCTATGATCATGCCACTGAACTTCCGCCTGGGTGACAGAGAAAGAGCCCATTTCTTAAAAAAAATTATACACACACACCCTAAATTGGGGGTCACCTATTCATGACCACATTCATGGAAAATGGCCTTTGACAAGTGCCAGCAAAGCAGAGCTCCTCAGATCTTGCAGTTAAAGGCTCTATTAAGGAACAACCCACCAGTTGGAGACAAGGACCAGAGAGGGGCTGGTTGCCTAGTTAAGGGAGAAAGGATCAGTTCCACTGAGTGTGCAGCTGCTGTGGCCCATCCCATACACAGAGTATAGGTCTAAAGCCAAATGGGGTGCAAGTGCACGGGCTTCAATGAACCCTGACTTACACCATCGTAAAGGAGCTCTCTTCTCCCCAGTAGGAAGGGATGTAAGTTAGACAGAAAAAACAGAAGAGTTGTGGGAGCAGTTAGGCAGACAAAATCAGTTCTAATCACTAGAACTAGACATGGAACTAAAAAGAAACGAAAGAGCAGTAAGTAGTCATGGGGGGCAGCCTGGGTGCCAGGTGACTCTGAGTAAGTATTTGCCCCCCTCAATGAGCAGGTGGGGTTTCAATGTTCCTGAGTCCTCTTCTAGCACTCATGTGACACTGAGGCAGGTGAGTTAATCCAGGGAGGCACGGCTGTCAGTGTCATTAGACATCGTCAGCTCCAGCTGATCTCAGCTCTCACGGAATCTCTTAATCCCACAGCACCTCTCTGCCGCCACCACAAAACCTTTCTTTTGGACACAGATCACTTCAGAGTGGGATTGGGTGACTTAACCACGACTGCTCAAATCCCAATTTATAGAATTTGTGATATTTTTATGTTCCTTCCTACCATAACCCCAACTCAAAAAAAATGACATTATTACTCTACAAAGTCGCTATGGAAAATGCTCATGTGCCTTCTAGACAAACCCAACCCTGTTTCAAAGACTAATCAGATCGCTTTGAAGACATTGCTACACAGTGAAGGTAAATGTGATAAAATATCCTTTAAAAAAAAAAAAAAAGGAAAGAGGGTGGGAATGAGGTGGGAGGAGGGCAAGTGAAGCTAGTAAAAGAGCCAGAATTCGAATTCAACCCAGAATTAAGGACAAATTCTCCCAATACCCACCCCCTGCAGCCACCTGCAAAAACTGTCCCCTTTGACAAGAGATTGGCCCCTTTATGGATTCAACCTAACGTCCCATGAAGGGGTTGGGGCAGAGGAGCCCACACCTCTCTCCCACATTCCTGGATTTCACAGAGAAACCAAGGCCAGAAGTAGTACCAAGTCTCCCAGTCTCTATAAGACAGAGCAGAGGCAGAGTGGCCACCTTCCCTGGGTCCCTGTGCAGGACCCCAGTGCCAGCCTCCCAACCTGGAGGGGCCTGTGAGGACCGGCTGGGACCCCTGCAACTTACACTGCACTTTAACAGGCCTCTCTCCAAGGACTCAAATAACTCTGGGGTGACCCATTTTATGTGGGAAGAACACTGAGGCTCAGAGGGGGTGTAGAGTCAGAGCTCAACTTCATGGGTGTCTGCAGGATCCCATTTTCCCCTAGACCCAGATCCTTGAGAAGGAGGCAGCTGGAGGGAGCATTTGGAGTGGGAAGAGGAAGACCAGCTCGGAAGAGAGGGGACACCATGTATTGGCAGCCCCAGCAGCAGGGTCCAAGCAGAGGGCGAGGGCCAGCTTGGGAGCACACCTCTGCCCCCCTCCCTGGACTGGACTACCCGGCCAGCGCTGCCCCCAGAGAGAAGGGCAGGGGCAGTCATGTGCCACAGCCACTGCCAGGTGGCCAGCAGCCAGACCGGCAAGGCTGTCATGTCAGGGGAAGGAAGCAGCCGGGCGGGCGATGGGCCAGGGGGGGCTCCCACTCAGCCTCCTCCAGACTGCAGTGCCTTTCCTGTCTCCCACTCATCTTATGGGTCCCTCCTTACCTCCACAGAGGGGACGCTGGGCCAGCCAGCAGCAGATGGAGGCCTCTTCCTCCCTCCTCTTCCCACGCCCCACTGCCCACCACTCTCTCCCAAGGGAGAGTTTCCATAGCAGAGTCCAGGCAGGGACACCCGATTGGGTAGAATGCTGGAAAAACAATTTCAGCTTGTGGTTCAAAAGACTGAACTCATGACCGCAACTGGGGTCTAACCAGGAATTCCAGGCGTTAATCATTTGTCCGACTTCAGCACCAACAGGGGTAAACAGTTAACTAGCCTCTAGGGAATGTGACTGTCTGGGATCCTGCCTCCTAGCTGGTGAGTGTATGGTCAGAAAGAACCCAAAGGGCAAAGAAAGCCACCTTTCTTTGTGCAGGGCATGCCTCTAGCGTGCAAGGAGCAAGCACCTTACACAGAATGAGTGGCTCCCCTCACCCTGCCTAGTCACAAACCCAGACTGTCCAACCCCGAATGCCAGCTGCCCAGGTGGCAGACTGCTGCATGAGGCAAACACTATTTCCAGACAGGGAAAGCCAAAAGATTACTGTGGCTAAGTGTTGACCATTCTCCAGACAGGAGAAGCTAAAACAATATGCTTTTTGCCTGTGGTTACTGCTTTTTTTAACCTGGTGAGGGAAGCCCAAACTAAAAAAAAGAGGAAGGCTCCAAACCAAGGCAACAGAGAAATGAATCTCCAGCCCATGGGTCAGTGCTGATCTGAGATTCCCTCTAGACTCTGTCTCAAGAATAGCACTAATGCCCCTGCCCTCCAGCATTCCCGGTCTGTTGCTTGGGCCTTGGACCCCTCAGTTAGGTCTGAGAGCTTCGGCTGGTCACCAGGCTAAGTCTCCAGCCCCAGTAAGAATCAGTGCAGGAAGAGATAGATCCGGAGGGTCCTCAAAGTCAGACTGTCTGCCCTCTGATGTGCAGTCACAAAGCTAAAGGTCTACATGTAGGCATTTATTCATCCATATTTTATACGTAATAGATTCAAATATCCACCTGATACACAGGAAATCTTTCTGTTTATGATTTCTTGTCCCCTGCACCTGTCATTGTACCCCACTGCTACCTTTATAACCCTGGGCAGTCCTTAATAAAATAAAGATATTTTATTATTAAAGATAATTATCTAAAGATAATTTCTCAGCAGCTGACTCAAGTGTTCAAAATTTGTAAGCCATGGACTCATAGGCCTTGGAAATCCTTCAGTTCAAAACTCCTTTTACAGAGAAGAAACTGAGGCTGAAAGAAGACAAGTGACCAGGTTAGAAAGGCATTTGCTAAAAGAGCTGTGGCCAGAATCTCAACTTTCAGATGGCCTCTTCACTGACCTTTGAATCTTCTTAATATAAAGCACCACTTCAAACACATACAGCCAGATAAATCTAGGACATATACTTACTTATCTTTTGTCACACACTGTATTAGGGTTCTCCAGAGAAACAGAGCTGATAGAACATGTCTATATATAGAAAGAGGTTTATCGTAAAGACCTGGCACATACAATTATGGATCTGGCAAGTCCAGACTTTACAGGGTGGGCTGACAAGCTGGAGACCCAGGAGAGCCGATGCTGAGGTTCTGGTACAAAAGGCTGGAGACCCAGGAGATGCAGTTCTTGGCTAAAAGCTGTTTACTAGAAAATTCCTCCATGCTCCAAAGATCACTCTTTTTGTTCCATTGAGGTCTTCAACCGATTGGATGAGGCCCATTCACACCACGGACGGCAACCTGCTTTACTCAAACTGCAATAATTTAAATGTTAACCTCATCAAAAAACACCCTCACAGAAACACCCAGAACAATGGCTGACTACTTAGGTTGTGTGGCCCAGCCAAGTTGACACATGTACATACTATAGCTCAAAAGCAGCCTGGAATACTCCCATCATATTTCAAAATTTACCCATACAAACATTTTTCATGAAAACCATCACTACACACAGATAGGTGAATAGAGTCTCAGGGTATATGCGATATTGAGCAGTAATCCCCAACCTTTATGGCACCACGGACTGGTTTCATGGGAAACAGTCTTTCCATAGACCTGGGGAGAAGGGAAAGGAGGAACAGATTCTTACAAGGAACTTGCAACCTAGATCTCTTGCGTGTGCAATGCAAGAGTTTTAGGGTTTGCGCTCCTTGGAGAATCTAATGCTGGTGCTGATTTGACAGGAGGCAGAGCTCAGAGAAATGGAGTGCGGCTGTAAATAAAGCTTCACTCACTGGCCTGGCACTCACCTCCTGCTATGCAGCCCAGTTCTAACAGGCCATGGACCAGTCCCTGTCTGTGGCCCAGGGTTTTGGGGACTGCAGCTATAGGGGACAACAGGCAAGAATCAAGATCACTCTTAAAGTTCTACATAGACGCATGTGTGTACAGGTACAAACCCATACAGCAGAAAAAATGCAGTTTAATCATTTATTTCACTGAAGGACCAAAGAGAAAACAAAATTAGACTGCCCGAGGGGTTTATATGAGATATGGGAGTTGTTAACAGCCTTGTTCTGGGAGAATTGATGCTGGAATCTGGTACTAAGGTTGCCAGATGGGACCAGGTGACCTCAGGAAGTCTCTTCCAACCCAGATGACTCTGTGATCATATTTCCACTGGAATGAATAGTCCTCAAGAGACTGTTCCTCATAGCAAATAAGGAGAGGAGGGTGCTGGGGCCAAACGATCTGAAGCATACATTTGGCCGTCCCAGTCCAGCTTCCCACTGCGGGTTCAACAGGAAAACCGGCTCTTCCAATTCTCTGCCCAAAATAACTGTTTGGTGTTGTTTATGAAGAATGACTGGCATGTTCCAGGCCAGTGCATTCCAGCACTGGGTAAGTGACACCTCTGCATATAACCTGCCAAGATATCTTTCAACAAAGAAAAAGCAGCAATAAAAATGTGAAGAAGTCACTGGATGCCTGAATTTTCCTGCCTAATTAAGCCTTAAATCCACAGCTAGACTGTTTTCAACATAAAACATTTCCATACACTTAAAATACTTTTTAAAAAATACATACTTGTGTTACTCTTCTTTCCTTCAAAATAAGAGACTATCGGCAAAACCCAGATCATCAGAAACTACACAAGACACATGATCCATTTTCAAGAACACTACAGCAGTGACAAAAAATGCCAAGAACAAAACAGAAAGGAGGAAAACCTATAGGTCAAAAACTTAAGCGGCGTCAAGGCCAGGCTCCATGTAGGGACCTTATGTGAATCCCAACTCAACTTAACAAACTACAAAAACAAATTATAAGGCAATTGGGGAATTGTGAATGCTAATTAGATATTTGATATTAAGGAATCATTAATTTTTAAGGCGTTTGTATTGAGATTAAGTGTACAAAAAATTCTTATGTCTTTAAGAAATGCATAATGAAATATTTACAGGTGAAATGATATGTTTGGAATTTGCTTCCAATAATTCCAGGGCAAAGGTCAATGGGCAGGGGTGCAAATGAAACCAAATTGGTCATGTATGGGCCACTGCTGAAGGTGGGAGGTGGTATAGCTGAGTGTATCATACTACTCAATCTACTTCTCTATTTGCTGGAAAATTTACTAATAAAAAGTTTTAAGATGGAAAACAAATTTTTTCCCCTGAAATCTGGGGTTGATATGTTCATTTAAATTCTGAGCAGAACATAGTAAAATGTCAATGATTTCCATAAAAGGAAACGTTTTTGCAAATCATGCCAAATCTGGAGTGGTTACTATGCTTAATACTGAACAGAGTGCATGGGAATTGGGGGAAGGGCCCGTTTAGGAAAGAAACTTAAGTTTGATGCTATTAGTCTTTCTTTTCATGACATAGAGGAATTGCTATTATGTCCAAAATAGAATCAGAATCCTGTTTCCATTTTCATCTACTTTTATATTTCCGAAGGACTAAAGGAAGGATTCTGCTCACTGGAGTTTGTTTCTTTCTACCATTAATTCAGCAACTCTGCACTCAAAACCAAAAAGCAATACACTGGTTAGGAGGCCTACTTGTGACAGCTCTGAGAGGGGAATGCTTTATGCCTAGGACAATCAAACTAATGAAATGATATGTTTGTCCAACATCAGTTATTAGTCCTCCCCAGAATTATCTTCTAAGGGGATGCAAAATGTAAAAGTGTGTATAGATGAAAAGATAATACAGTGATCTCCGGAGATGAACTCTGACAGGAACAGAATTACTTTACTTGCCAAAACTGAAGAATATTAAATGGTAGATAGTGTCCCCAGATAGTGCCGGGAGAAACTCTGAGGATGCCATCCAAGTTTACTCACACCACCTTACACAGAGAACAGCTAGAAGACATCACACTTTATGTTGGAAACCAAAAGCTTGTGGATATTTCCCATTTCAGCCAATGGGGCACAGTAAGCCTCCGGGGCACGGACCCAGTCACAGGTCAGCCTTCCTCCAGGAAGTGAAGTGATGTGTCTGTCTCAGGAGGAAAGTGTGCGTGTCCAGGGCTCGCAACGTGAGCGTGGTCTTGAGAAGTCATTCCTCATGCTCAGTCTGTCTGTCTGGGTTCCCTGCCCCGAGTTCCCAGCATCTCCAGAGAGAGCAACGTTACTACACAAGCTTGTAAATAGCATCCGGGTATTTTTCTTCAGCGCGGGTTCTTAGCCTGAGGGCCTCCAGAGCCCAGGAATGCCCTGAAACCTTACGGAAATAACTCTGTGGATAATTTCTTTTGAGGAGAAGGCCCATAGCTTTTCCTTGGACTCTGAAAGGATCCACGGAGCACAAACAAACAAAAACACTGTTATAAACTACGACTGCAAAGGACTCATGATACAGTCGCCACCATAACGTTTCAGAAATCGCCCAGAGTGGTTTGGGGGAAGGGCCATTAAGAGCAATTTCACCACTATAGGGTGCACAATCTGGTGGGCCAGTAGAGGTGACAATGGCAGGCAGTAGCACAGACAAAAATATCAATGAATTTCACACAGGGATGGAGAATGACGAGCATAGCAAGTGCAACCTGCCCGATCCAGGCTGGTGATCTCACCTGGCCCTGGTTTTATGCATGAATTAGGCAATGGAGACCCAGGAAGCTTAAGTGAATTACCCAGGAACATACCAGTTAAGGACAGAAGTAAGTCTAAGTCACTGGCATTTGAACTTTTATTCCAATTCCCCCTTTGCTACTCAACCTAAAATAGCCTACGGTGCTTGGTTAATCCACAGTGGTGATTTGAGTCTCCCAGGATCACTAGTTCACCTGCTTTTCAAGTCCCAGCCACTTGTGTTACATGGAAGGTTGACTAAAGGGAGGTAATTTGTTCTTCAACTCTAAGCACTGGTTTTTGGGGATGTAACTCATTTACAAGTTTGGCCCCAAGTTTTCCGCTCCTATCAGCTGCTTTCTTGGGCAGTGAATCAAATCACATTAATCAAGTCCTAACTTACCCAGGACACAAAATGCTTTGTTAGTTAATCCTTCTCTTCTCAAAGGAAAAAAATTAAATCTGACCAAAGTCATCACCTGATTTTTAACAAATACATAAAGTGTTAGCAAAGTCATCTTGCCCGCAAATAATAACCCAGAAATACCCAGGTAAAGAAGGGGGTTCTGGGAGTTACATGTAACTGCAGTACAGGGTGACGCTTACCCTTGAGTTAAGAAAGGACACCACGGATCGAGGACCTGCTCATCAGACAGGATACCCTACTATAGACACAGTTCCTGGGCTTCACACTCTTCGCTAGTCCGTATTTTTGATCCTGCTATAATAGCTCTGCAGTCCTGGTGTGGGAGGTTGCATAGAAATGGGCCAGCACAACCATAATTGCTGGAGAGAATAAATATATCCACAGCAGATGAGAAGAATCTCACAATTATTTTTGCAAATGTCTTTAAAGGATCTCTCATTTTACAGGTAAGGAAAACAAGGACCAAAGAAGAGGGGGCCTTGTTTAAACTCAGAAAAGTAGTGAGTTAGTGCAGAACTGGGACTACCCTCCAGGTTACCAGATTCCTTCTAATAGAATCCCCTCTGCGCCGCTCTCCTCCCAGCCTGCTCTGTCATGTTTATGAGTTTGCCTCTCTGGCTTTACTGAGAGCATTTCACTCATACTATCTTCTTTCTTCCTATTTTTCTTGTTTTCTTCCAGATTCCTGTTAATTTTTTTCTATTGTGATTTTAATTATTTTTTCCTCTACAAAAACATAGAAATTGTTCTCTAGACTTAACTTCTTGTCATCCTGTAAAGGGATCTCTGACTTAACAGATTTTAGATAATCTATTTTTACTAGAGAAAAACAGGACATCTTATTGGCTAAGAAAAAGCCGTTGTTTGAATTAACATTGACTTCATGGAGTGTTATGGTAAACTTAAGTCCTTTGTACAATATTTGAAAGAAAAGTTGTGGGGGGAGAGAGTGAAAAGAAAGCCCTTGAAGTTGCAATGGTCCTGGTTATGCCATTTTCAAAGAATCTTTAAAGACATTTTTCCATTCAAACTAAGAAACTCTCTTGTGAAAGGGGAAACTTGTCATCCAGGAGTATCATTTTTTAAATGCCTTAAACCAGTTCTCAAACTAACATATATTTCCTCTTTCAGTACCCTTTTTTTGGCCAAATAAATCTTACAGGCTATAGGAAAGGAAGAGGTGCCAGCGAGTCCTGGTAAAAGCTTACACCATCACCACAGGCCTATGCCAGTCTCCTCGTGAAGCTGGGCTTCCAGATGTAAACCACCTCAGCGCACAGAATTAATCACCAGCATTCAGTTGGTGAGCCAGGCCCTTACTGATATCAGCTTATATTTTTCTATCTCCAAATCCTGGGTTCTCTTCTCCTTGATCTCACCACCAACACTGTAAAGTGCTTGGCATAAAACAGGAATTCAATCAATGGCCTTGGAATTCCTGCTGAGATGCTCATCTTGGAAATTCTCTCCTTGCTTGCCATCCACAAAATTGTACTGTTGCTAGTCCTTCCCACACTTCACTCACCACCCCGTCTCTTCCTTTTGTTGTTGTTAATTAGAGATGGTGTCTTGCTACATGTATGTTGCCCAGGCTGTTCTTGAACTCCTGGCCTCAAGCAATCCTCCCGCAATGGCCTCCCAAAGTGCTGGGCAAGGGGCATGAACCCCTGTGCCCAGCCTTGTCTGCTCTTCTTAACTCCTAAAATAGGTCCACTTTCAAGGGTCCTTTTTACATTTTCTTCTCCCTCTCCTTGAATTGCTTTGCCTTTTCTCCCCAGTTTTAAAACATTTCCTCTGTCCAGAGGCCTCACAATTTTGAACCTCATTCCTCATTCAACCTATAACCTGCACTCCACACCCACTTTTCTTATGATGTCCTGAGCATCACAACTGAGGAGCTTGAATGCCCCTTCTGATCCTTTAGTGCTGTCCCACATGTCCCATGGAACAGGGACAGGAGGCAGCCCAAACAGGGAGGAAAGCTCAGGCTAAGACATCAACAGACCTGGGTTCAAAAAGAAGTTTGCATTTGCACACCATATCACGTGCCTCCAGACAGCTGTTCTAACTCTTTGCATTTTAGTTTCCTTGTCTATGCAAAAGGGAAAATAAACTTCCCCAAAAGTTTCTTGTAAAGACTAAATAAATTCCCATTTGTAATATATCTGGCCAGAGTTAAATTAAAAAACAAGTATTAGTTCTCTTTCTGAATTGCTACAAATCGGCTTCTGCTGAACAGTGTCCATTTCTATTAAAGCCTTTTTTGTTCTTCACAGGCTCAAAACCCTGGAGTCAACATTGACCTGTCCCTCACCCCTTTCAATCAAATCAGGTGTCATGCCCTTCCCTTTCCTTCCTCCTTTTTTTTCTTGCCACTGTCACCATGGAAGACTCTTACTAGTTACCTGTCTTTGCTGAATCAGTTTTACAACAGTGGCCACTTCATTTATCCTCTTGCTCAGAAACCCCTAAGTGACTCCTCCATAAAAGAAGAAATTCCCGAGTCCTCAACATGCACCCCAGGCTCCCTTACTTTGCCTGAACCTTTGTCACCAACCCCAGACAAAGGGTTGCTCTGAGTCCCCAGAAGGCACCCTGTACCCCTCCTCTGACATGCTGTTCCTCCTCCAGAAGAGTGACACAGTCCTTCCCGGAGGGCAGCAGTACCTGCCACGGCTAAAAGTTCACATTCCAGAGCCAGACAGCCTGTGTAATCAGTCCCTGGCTGTTAGCCTTGAACTCACCTGCTCAACCTCTTTGGGCCTCCATTTTTTCATCTATAAAATGGGGAAAACAGCTGAACCTGCCTTATAGCACTTACTGTGAAATGCTCAGTAATAAGAATTATTATTTCACTTTGTATAACTCTTCAGGATCTTTTTCCTTACCTTATTCTCCCTATGAATAGTTTTAAAACTATAATCATACTTATGATAATCCATATCTGATGATTGGTTCTCTTGTCTCACCCATCACCTCACTGTAAGTTCTTTAGGGGAGTAAGTTTTATTTTACTTACTGTGGTGTTTCCCCTGACAATGAGCCCTCAAATTTTTCTTGAAATGGATAAAATGAGATGTGCTTACTTCTCTCTCTCTCAGTCTCAAAAGGAAGAACTAAAAAGACTAGGAAATCTTGTGATCTGGTCAGATCACTGTCAGGTAAAGCAGAGCCGTGGAAACAACCCAGCTCTCTCCCAGCTGGATCCAGTAACCTGCCAGCTTTCGGAGCCAAACATACTTAATTATTATGCTAAATAGGTAGTCATAATAGAAAGTGGCAATTAATTTCAAAGGTTAAACTATACTCAAAAAAGAATTCCGTGTCCCTTGCCCAAATGTCAGCACCTCTTCTTTGTATCAAATGGCCCTGTGCGGGGTTCTCTCCCCACTCGGAGCTTCTAACCCTCAATTCAGCTGCGCAAAGAACAGATGCGGCACAGAGGTGTTTGTGTTCATGGTGGGAAATGCTAAGAGACTGTCCTACTCTGAGAGGACAACTGTTTCTCTCCCACCTAAAGAAAGAGGGGACTAGCAGTAAGAGAAATTAAATGATGAATGAGAAAAGACCAAAACTTAACCTTTGCAAAGAAATGATGAGTCTAAATAAGAAGTTGCTAGGGTGGGTACAGGGCAGGGAGTACGTTCAAATACAGGAGAAATCTGCATGTAACCGTAAGAGTGTCTGCTTAGACTGAAGTTAACCCTGGCAATTTTCAAGGTTTTGGTGATTTGTTTTGATTTTCTTGCTGCAGTAAGAAAGGTGTGGATTTCTTGGCTTCTCTTCTCACCTGTATAAAATCATCAACCTAGAAAACCCTTCTCCTAAGGGTCTAGAATTAAGTGCGAAACAAACACGTTCTTAAAGAAGGCGGAAAGATTACATGCCATATAGGAAACAGTGGCCAGAAACATTTACCAAACCACCAATTCAATAAATAAACACCAGTACTGGGCGGCGCCTGTGGCTCAAAGGAGTAGGGCACCGGCCTCATATACTGGAGGTGGTGGGTTCAAACCCAGCCCCAACCAAAAACTGCAGAAAAACCCAAAACACCAGTACCTACTAGATAGTGGGGAAAGAGAAATAAAGAAGCTCCTACGGTAACTTCCCCCAAGCTAGTTCAGTTTATGATCACTGTCTAGTTAAATTTAATTGACAATTGCCTTATTTAAAAACAAAAACAAAAAAGGGTAAGGGAGGTGTTTCTTCAAGTTTATTTCACACTTTGATTTCTCATTTCTGGGGTAAACTGCTTTTATATTCAAACAGATCTGCCACACACACACACCCCAAAAAGGAAAAGATGGGGAAAATTTGTATATGTTAAAAAATATATCAAGAGAATGAAAAGACTGGCCATGAACTGGGGTTTAATATTAAAACAGATCTGATACACATACACCCCTCAGAAAGGAAAAGATGGGGAAAGTTTGTATATGTTAAAAAATATATCAAGAGAATGAAAAGACTGGCCATGAACTGGGGTTTAATATGAAAACAGATCTGGTACACATACACCCCTCAGAAAGGAAAAGATGGGGAAAGTTTATATATGTTAAAAAAATCAAGAGAATGAAAAGACTGGCCATGAACTGGGAAAAAGTATTTGGAAAAGACTTACCTGATAAAGGACTGTTATCCAAAATATACAAAGACTCTTAAAAATCAACAATTAGAAAACAAACAACTTGACTTAAAAATGAGCATAAGATCTGAACAGACACCTCACCAAAGAAGATACACAGATGGCAAATTAGGGCCTGAAAACATGTTTGACAATGTATATCATGGGGGAAACGCAGAATTAAAACCAAGAGATACCATCTATTAGAATGGCCAAAATCCAAATCACTGACAACCCAAACTCAGCTATTAAGCCATAAAAGAAAAAAAAAAAATTAGAGGAACCTTAATACATATTATAAATAAGTGGAAGAAGCCAATATAAAAAGGCTTCCTGTTGTTGTATGATCCCAACTACATGACCCTCCACAAAAGGGAAAACTACAGACACGGTAAAGAGGATGAGTGGCGCCAGGAGTGAGGGGAGGAAGGGATGAAGAAACGGACCACAGAAGATTTTTAGGTCGATGAAAGTATCCGGTTCTGTTCCATGTATAATGGTGGATATATGTCACTACACATTTATCAAAACACACAGAACATACAACACCAAGTCCCACAGAACATACAACACCATGGACTTGAGGTGATTGTGACTTACTGATGTAGTTTCATCAGTTGTAACAAATACATGGCTCTGGCACACACCTTAACAGTGGGGGGATTTATGAACAGATAGCACCTGAGGGTAGATGGAACTCTGTATTTTCTGCTCAATTTTGCTGTGAACTTAAAACTGCTCTAAAAAATAAAGTCTATTGTTTATTTTATTTTATTTTTTTGAGACAAAGTCTCACTCTGTTGTCCAGGCTAGAGAGCCATGGCATCAGCGTAGCTCACAGCAACCCCAAACTCCCGGGTTCAAGCTATCCTCCTGCATCAGCCTCCTGAGTAGCTGAGACTACAAATGCCTGGAACAATGCCCAGTTAATTTTTTCTATTTTTAATAGAGGCAGGGTTTCCCTTTTGCCCAGGCTGGTCTCAAACCCCTGAGCTCAAGAGATCTTCCTACCTTGGTCTCCCAGAGTGCTAGGATTACAGGCATGAGCCACCATTTCCAGCCAAAAAATCTACTTTTTAAAAGTTATATACATGTGTGTGTGTGTGTATAATGATTTTCCCAGCTTATATAATTTATATGCATATACCCTTTCTCACACCTTATTGTAAAAAATTGGCAGCATCATCATTTCTGGAAAGAATTAAAATATTTTTAATACCAGAACACATTCATTCATTCAGTAAATATTACTCATTATTCTAGGTTCTGTGTTACGGAGATTCAATTCTGATAGTTTTTTTTATTTAAAGTCCAGCTTTCAAAACCACCTACTATTACTAGAAATCACTGTCAATACTTGCTGGAGGGATTATAAAAACTATAGGGAAAAATGGATCCTTTCAAATTCTCAAAAGCTCTAAGTATGGGGGGGAGGGGAAGATGAGTAGCTAGAAAAGTCTTCGATAGTGCCCTGTCTAAACTAGGAAGCCAAAGACTCGCTGACCATATGAACATGCCTGGGGCCACACAGCGAGACCAAGACGTTTCTTAGCAAATAAAACCCAGAAGGAATAACTCCTACTTTATAATTTATGGTAAGATACAGATAAAGTTCTCAGAAGACTATCTATCTATACACACACGCATACATATGTATATATAATTCCTCTCTAAACAAAAGTAGGCCCTTTCCCCTTAACTAACACGCAGCAAGTTAGAGCTGCAGCCACAGGACTTGACTTAGTCTCTATGGCAGTGTTTTTCAATCTTTTTTATCTCACAGCACACTTGAACCTATAGTTAAACTTCCATGGCACACTTAAATTATGTTGATCAAGAAAAAAAGTTTTAAAAATAATATACTTACTGTGCTTTGAACTTCTTTCAAAAATAATTGAATTCATGAGCTCTACAAATCCTTGCAGCACACCTAAGATCCTCTCACACCACACCGGTTGAAAATCACTGCTCTACAGGAAGGGAAAACCTGAAGCCGGGCACGCGGACGGCCTGCACACCCAGCTGGAACACACTTGCTAGCCTATGGATGCACAGAACATAAATCACTGAATAGGTGTAGTCATCCTAAAACTGACCTACTCTCCTTTAAAATGATGAATGTGCTTATCACAACCCATAACACACTTGTATTTATACCACGGCTTTCAAAGTTCTGTGCAGCCTGGAGGTCAAAGAAAAAGGTTTCATCAGTCTTAGGAGATGGATTCAATCTTGTGATAGAAGCCCTTTTCCAATGTCTATTGATCTTTTCACCATCCCCCCTCAATACAAATACAGATGCAATAAAGCCCAAACCTACATCCCACACAAATCTTGCTACTCTGGTGAAAACAGAATGAATTATCTTCCTGCCTCACTTAGACTTTTCCTGCCCCCATACTTGCAAGGTCAGGAGAATCTCCTCCTATTTTCTCAATGTGCAGCAAAAATGCCTTTCCTAGATTTGGCAGAGGGGTAGCGTGACAGCAAGAGGGAAGGTCCTAAAGCATGGCCCAACCACGCTTCCTAAAATCATTCAAACACAACAAGTATTCAGGGATGGTGTCAGTGAAGCTCAGAAAACTTAATATTACACACACCTGCTCTGCCATATGCCAAGGGCTGCCTACCTCTTTTGGTAGTCACATGCAAAGGACGGAAATTAGCTAAGAAAATCATTATCCTCTCCCCTGATCCCTCTTCTACAACAGGAGCAACCTGGCAACACACAAATAACATTTCACACCCACACTTCTACATTTTAGTCACTACCAATTCATCATTAACTCAGTTTGTGAAAGTCCACCATAGGCCAGATTGTGTTCTGGACATACGGTCTTCGTCATGTGGAGGGGCACATTCAAGTCTACTTTTTTTTTTTTTTTTTTAGAGACAGAGTCTTATTTTGCCACCCTCAGTAGAGTGCTGTGGCATCATGGATCACAGCAACTTCAAACTCTTGGGCTCAAGCAATTTTCTTGCCTCAGTCTCCCAAGTAGCTGGGACCATAGGCACCCGCCACAATGCCCAGCTATTTTTTAGAGACAGGGTCTCGGTCTAGCTCAGGCTGGTCTCAAACCTGTGAGCTCTGGCAATGAACCTGCCTTGGCATCCCAGAGTGCTAGGATTACAGGCCACCACGCCCAGTTCAAGTCTACTTTTATAAAAAGGACATCGAGCCCCAAGTATCTCAAACAATGTGAGAGATTGTTGAGAGGCTGAGGGTGGCCTGGTATAGTCAAGAAAGGCTACCCATAAGATATGAGACTTGGCCTAAAAAGAGGAGGAACAGGAAGAATTCAGATAAACTAGGAGAAAAAAGAAAATTTCAAACACACAATTCTATAGCCAAAGGTCTTATTAGGGATTCTGAATCAAGTCTTTCTGATGGCCCTGGGAGTTTAAAGGCAAAAAAAAAAAAATTTACAAAAAACAGTGGTTGTAAGGCTGGGCACAGTGGCTCATGCCTGTAATCCTAGCACTCTGGGAGGCCAAGGCAAGTGGATTGCCTGAGCTCAGGAGTTCGAGACCAGCCTGAGCAAGAGCGAGACCCTGTCTCTAACAGTAGCCAGGTATTGTGGCGGGCACCTGCAGTCCCAGATACTCAGGAGTCTGAAGCAAGAGGATCACTGAGCCCAAGAGTTTGAAGTTGCTGTGAGCTATGATACCACAGCACTCTACCGAGGGCAACACAGTGAGACTCTGTCTCAAAAAAAAAAAAAAGAAAAGAAAAGAAAACCACAGTGCTTCTCAGAAAAAGATCCATTAGGATGGCTTTAGAAGCCCAAGAAAGATCTTGGTAGGAAATCTGGTAAGTGGAGGACTTTAGAGGAATAACAGAGATCTGGTGGTTTTCTCCCATGGAAAGCAAATTCTGAGCAGACTTGGCAATCAACTGGCCTAAATTCCAATCTATCTCTACTTCAGAATCTGGGACGCTAAACATGTTTCTTAAATTCACTCTGAGCTCTGGTTTCCTCGTTTTCAGAACGAAGACAATAACATGTAAACCATCAAATTAAAAGGTTTATTATTTTATTAAAATAAAAATTATGCATGTTTATGTAGCTGATACACAGATGTTCCATATAGTGACTGTTGTCACCACCATACATAAAGGAAGCATGAAAAACTGCCCAGTTAGAGGTAAGGGAGGGATTACTAAATTGCAGCATCTCTGGGGAAAGATGAAAGTTAGACTGGTCTTGGGCTTCGATGTGCTACATTTTAATCCTTGTAGATTGCTTGGACTGTAAGAGTAAAAGCAACGCAGTAAATGTCTGGTCTGGCTTAGCTGCAAATAGTAGGACAGCATTTGTGGTGCTGCCTTCTAGTGAGCACATCACAGCTTCACAACAGAAAGGGCACAGTTATCTTCTTTAGAGATAAAACAAAAATCTTCCGTTACTCACTTGGGATTAATTACTCCATCCAGTGCCTAGAGGGAGGCTCTAAGCACCTACCCAACACACTTCTCACGCATGTCTTTGTACCAGACACTGTTCTAGATCCTTAAGGGAGTGACTTTCAGCCAGTGTTCTGCGGCACACTGGTGTGCCGTCAAAATTTTTGAAGATCATTAATTCGGTAATTTTCAAAAGAAGTTCAAAGCACAGTAAGTATACTCTTTTTTTTTTACTCTTTTTTTGTCAACATAATTTAAGTGTGTCACACAAGTGTAACAAAAGGTTCAAGTAGGCCGCAAGGTAAAAAAAAGGCTGACAAGCACTATTGCAGGGTATTTTAATCCAGAAGCAAAAGGAAAAGCTTCAGTCTACCATGTACTGGACAATTTTTTTTTCACAACTGCAGTGAATCCATACAGGATGGACTCCCTTCTTTACAGAAGAGAATTAAGATGTTTGCATTCTTTCATTCATTCCTTTGTTTACTCACGTTTTTCAAGTCAAACACCCTTTGTACCCCAGTGAAGTATTAAGCCCTGGCTAGAGACCTCAAGGAGGTTACAGTTTGAAGGGGAAAAAGAAATTAATATCTTAAAAGAGACCAAAATAGGTGTGATCGAAATAATACAAAGTACCATGGGATAAAATGAATTTTGGCCAGAAAGTCTGGGAAGACATTTATAAGGGACCTAGTCAGTTCGGCTAGGATTTTGACAAAAATAATGAGAGTCGGTGCAGGGATGTCCAATAGGTGCAAGGTTTAACCTGATGGGTCACAGAGGCAGAAGAATATCTGCCGGATCTTCTGGGAATGGGGAGCTGTTTGTACAGGATAGGCAGTAAGTTAGGGTGGCCCATGTCAAAGGGAGGACAGAAGTAGGTAGGTACTGAATTCTGAAGAGTCTGAAATGTAAAAGTAAGGAGTTCCCATGTCGATGACATTAACACTACATAATGTGGGTGCTAAGGGTTGAGAAGGGGGGAAGACAATTAGGATCTTAGATACAAAGAAAAGCCCAAACGGCACTGCCATAGGCTCAGGTGCAGACCTCTTAATTGTGTTCCGGCCATGTTTTCTTTTGTCTGCATGAGCAGCCATGCTCACTCTTGCCTTAGTTTATCGCCTTTGTAACCAACCTTTTACTATTTCTCCCTCCCTTTACTGGACACTAATAATTAGGCAAACATGTAGATTCTGAGGAAATCCAAAGAGCTTTTTGGGGGGGAGGAAGAGGAAGAGTGTTGCAACCCCACCAGCCTTAGTCTTGTTGCCTTCAAGGAGGTCACTGGTCACCACTACAATCCAGATGCAGTAGCTGGTTTTTCTGTCTCATTTGCATCTATTTACCACTCGATCCCCATCATTTTTATGAAGAACATCTATGTTTTCCCATGGGCAGCCTGACTTCCCAGGTGTGATCTTGGCTCAACCTGGTGCCATCTTACTCTTGACCAGGGCCAAATTCTGAAATCAACTTTCCTCCACCCCCAACCCCCACACTCAGCCAACACCTTCTAACTAGAAACCTGAATGCATAGAGCCTTCTCTCTTTACCTTGACATGCCCACATCCTGGACAACTGGGTTTTTTCTCCATTCCATTCTCATCTCAGTTCAAATGCCTCATTTCTCCCCATGAAGCCAGTAAAAAATGTTTTGTTCCCCTCTACAGAGTTATGCAGGGCACGGGACTCTCTGAGTGCCCTCATGGCATCTTTCTTACCATGAGCCTTGAGTCCTCTTACCTTTTCACCCAAGTGGCATTTCTAAGGACTCTTTGGCTCTTAAAACGTTTACCACATCAAGGCCAGTCATGGTGGCTCACACCTGTAATCCCAGCTTTGGAGGGCTAAGGCAGGAGGATCACTTGAGCCTAGGAGTTTAAGACCAGCCTGGGTAACAGCTGCACAACTGTCTCTACAGAACATTTTAAAAATTAGCTGGGTGTGGTGTCACCTGTAGTCCCCGCTACTCAGGAGGCTGAGGTAGAGGCAGGAACATCACTTGAGCCCACAAGCTCAAGGCTGCAATAAGCTGTGTTCCTGCCACTGCACTCCAGCCTGGACAACAGAGTGAGACCCTGCCTCACCTAATGCAAGGGTTGGTGTCAAAACTATTCAGGGTAAAGAGTAAATGTCTTAACACAACAAATAAGTAAGTGAGGTGAAGGTGACATTAACCAGTTTGATGTAAGTATTCCAAATTGTATTTAAAATCAGCACATTATACCCTATAAATGCATTAATGTACACAGTTTGATTTAATTAAAAAAATTCCACATTAAAAATACCTGTAAATTGGCTTGTTAAGAGGAGGGAGACATTTGGAGGCAGAAAAAAAAAAAAAAAAAAAAAAAAACGGGAGAGAAGAGACAGGCTCCTTGGGTGAGGTGAACTCACTCCTGGCAGTCACACTGGGGTTGTGCTCCAAGCTACCCACTCATCCACACAGCTCCTGAAGGACCGCTAACTTGCTAACTATTGTCCAGCCGAGCTTACCACGCTCATAGTCTGGTCTTGTCGGAGCTCCGTGGGGATACGGAATATTCATGTCTCCCTACAGGCTAAGGACAAATGTGTCCCCTACCAGGGCAGGGATACAACACCACATCGAATTTCAGCCTAGCGCTCACGTAGGGAGAGGTGGGTGATTCACTCCCGGGGGCGGGGGGCTGTTAGGAAAAAAGAAAATCGTGGAAAGTCCCAGAGGAAATGGTAGTCGATTGCCTTGGCCATAATGTACGCTGGCCATAAGGTACAATCAGCACCTCCGTGTCGCTGCCTACCCTCTCCTCCCAACGCGCGCCGAACCTGCACCTCCACTCGAAATCCCGAGCCTCGGCATGCCCCTGGGGTGCAGGTTCCAGCTTTGCCCCCCACACTCCCCCACCGGCCGACTTGGACGTTTGGGGTTGGGAAGCCTACCGGGCTAGCCGGTGACCCCACTTGAACTGCAAGCGGCTACCCATCCCTCCACCCACCGCCCTTATTGTGCTATTTGCCCAGTCTGATGGCAGCCTAAGCCGCTACCCATAGTTGGCTTGAATGGAGGGAAGAGGAGAGGGGAGGAAGACATGTCTCCAGGACCCAAGAGGACCTGGGGCTTCTCTCCTCCCTCCGCGGCGCCCCCGCCCGCCCCTGTTAGCCTCCCGCGGGGCGCCGACAGACCTGGCTGAGGAGCGCAGTCCTTCCCAGCCCACAGCCGCACACAAAGCCCTTCACCTTCTCCTAGCTTCCAAGCTCCTCCCTGGGCTTCGTTTTTTCCGAGGGTCTCTGATGCCCCCTTCGGTGGTCGGCGGGACGGTCCGACTCCCTCCTGCGGCACCTCCTCCCTCGCGCTCCCTCGCTCCAGACCCCAGAGGGAGATCAGCCCCGGCTTTGGGGACGCGAGAGCACCCACGCGCACGGGGCCCCTGCGCCCGGAGAAGCGGACAACGGTCCAGTGTGAGAGGCACAACTTCGCCCAGCCGTGCCGCCACCGCACTCGGGCACACATCCCAACCCCGCAGCGGCCGGGGAGCCCCATCCCCGCCAGGGCGGAGGGTGAGCCCAGCCGCAGCCACGCTCCTACCTGCGCGGCGGCGGGCGCGGCCAGGAGCGCGGGCACCAAGCGCCCCGGCCCGAGCCCGCACCGCGGCGCGTCTGCCCTTGTGCTGCGGCGGCGGCTGCAGCGGCCGCTGGCTGGCTGGCTGGCAGGCTCGCTGGCAGGCTGGCTCGCTGGCTGGCTGGCTAGCCGACTGGCTGGCTGCCCGGCTGACTCCTCACTGGGGCTTCCTGTAGGGCTGGACAAAGGACATTTCCTGGGAGGAGCAGGGGTATGTTCCCAGCATGCCTCGATTTGTAGTTCCCGGGGACTTCCTGCCACCACAGCAGCTGGCGCCCGGGAGGTAGCTCCAGCCAGGATAGGACCCTGGGAAAGGCGCTCCCTCCCTCCCTAAGTGCCGAGGGGGAGGAAGAGACCAGTGGGTGGTGCCCCGGCCCCGCCCCGCGAGCCCGCCACCCGGGAGGACGCGTGGTCCTCGCGCCGCGCTCGGGGCCCCCCGCGCGGGTTGGACACCGCGGCCGAGCTGGCGCAGTGTGCGGGAGGGCTCGGCAGCCCGAGCGGCCTTTTCTTTAGAAATAAGGAAGTTTGCATGGGTTTGCTTGGGGTTGACTTGTTTTTTAATATATTTTCTTTTTTAAGTCCTCAGAGTCCAGCTGGAGGCGGATTAAAGAATTTGACTGCTCACCAGGAATTCGGGTCCTTAAGATCTTGGCGCTTCATCCTTAAAACCGTACAGAGCTGATTGTTTCCAGATCCTGACAGGGTGACATTCCTCCCTCCAATATTGGCCTCGTCCCAGACATCTTTTCAAGAATCGCAATTAAGAGATTGAAAATAAAATACATAAATTAAATATCAGACATACAAAAACGAGCGTGCTGCTGAATTAGGAACGTGCTGAATTTTCTGCCTATCTTTCCCTCGGCTGTAAGATTCAGCTTCCTTCGTCCTACAAAACGGAAGATGGCCACTGTCTGCCGAGTGTCTGAGAAGTGGAGGGTGACAGGTCCTCCCCAAGTTTACGTCTTTCTGGACTTTTGTGGGAAAATCGAGGAAGGGTCACATGGAGACTAAATGAATAAAAAGGTGTGTTTTTTCAGGAGGTGAGCAGAATGTAGCAAAAGAGATAAGAAAGGAAAAGTTCTGGGATGCGAATGTGTTTGAAAGTAGTCAGAAAATCCATAGCACCTGCCATCTCCGCGTCTCATCGCCTATTTTTGACTCCGTATGAATCAGAACACGAGTGAGGGATTTATCTTACATTTAGGAAAAGTTTATCCACTCATACAGTGTGCAGTTCTCTTTTTCTAGAGATGCTTAACGACAGGCATAAGATGGGCTCGGTAAATTAAAGAGAAGAATTGATGACAAGTGTGCCGATGAAGTGGTCCACCTCCCCAAAATTCCTGTTGCATCTCACTCTGTTCAGTGAGATGTGAGATCTCCCTAAATTAATTGTGCTTGATTCTTGCATTTCCTGGACCCAACAAAACACTGTTCCTTCCTATTTGTGGCCCAGTCACATTCCTATGAATCTGTTCCCTTCCCCCCAAAAGAATAGATCATTGTTTGGCAAATTGAGTAGCCTCTGATAGTGTTTAATTCAAAAAAAGGAGATGCTCACCTGTAGTATCTAATGTTGTCTACTATGTCTCCACTGAAGCTATTTCCTGCTTTGCTTCAATACAATACACTCTCCTATATTTCTAACCTTAGCCCAGGAAATTTAAAATTTCACCCATTATCACCACCCCATTCGAAACCTATCCCTTTTCTTTTGATTGCAATTCCAGTTAATTCATTAGTTTTTTTGTTTGTTGGTTTGTTTGTTTGTTTTTTGTTTTTTGCATTTTTTGGCCATGGGTGGGTTTGAACCCGCCACATCCGGTATATGGGGCTGGCGGCCTACTCCTTGAGCCACAGGCACCGCCCCTAATTCATTACTTTAAACAAAATTTATTTAAACACTTATTCATGCCAACCCCCATGGGAGTAGGTATCTAACATTCAAAGGTATTTACAAAGTAACCGTGCCAGCAGCTATGTCTCACCTTCAAGGAGCCCACACTCCAGTAGAAAAGACAGACGTGGCACAGACATTCGCCGTGACACAGTCTTACACTGGGGCTGTGTTCTCAGTACCCTTTCCATAAGCCTTCTGTTCCTGTAAGGGGCCGGAGTGGACAGGAGCTGGGGGAGGGGTGGAGGGAGGGAACGGAGACAATAAAGAGGGGCACTGGGTGTGTGAAATTTGGCTGGGGAGGAAGTGGGATCAAAGGAAGATTTTCTGTTTGGGGGGGGGGGTTTATTTGTTTGGTTTTCCAGATGAGAGTTCCTTGGGGATGTTTAAACACTGATGGGAAAGGTCTAAGAGAGGCCCAGGGGAAAGGAAGAGGAGAGAGATAGGATAAGGGATTAGCATCCAACAAATACTTGGTGAATTAACTAATTCCTGCCATGTATCATTGTTGAAGAAGTTGAGATTGAAATTAATAAACCACACATTCCCGTCTGAGCTATGCATCGTCTGCCACTGGACAGAAATGACATTCCTTTCTCCCTGGTCATGTGCCCTCCCCGGCCGGCCCTTCCTGTCCTGAAAGGAGGGAATCCAGGCTTCCTTGCTGTTGGAGGACGGGTCTTTTCCTAGCTTGACAGTAGGTCCCAAAGGCATACAGCAAGTCCAGAAGAGTCTACATTTTCAAGCCTAGGAATTTGTATTTGGGTTGATTTGATTTTTTAAGTTAAACCAATATTTTACCCTTGGCTTCTTTTTTTCTTGTTCACTCACCACTTTTAGAGTGAATATTCTCATACCCACCTTTTAAAAGGAAAGTTGAGCCTAGACAGATTTGCTTGCATTTTTTAAGCTTTCAAATGTAAGATGGACATCTGTTGTTTTCCTTAACCTACCAAGCATATTTCTCTCTCTCTCTACCTTTGGGATATAACCCCCTTTCTACCCTCAGTCCTTGTGGTTTAGGAGGGACTTGTCTTCTCCTCTACTTCAGTGGAGGGGCATGATTAAGACATGCCCATGAGCCAGTTCAGTGCCGTAGGAGGGATAAACTATAAGGAAAGCGGAGTTGAGAAAAGGTATGTGTGCCTATGAGAAAGAGAGACAGAATGCATAAGCAAATTTTTATGATTTTTTTTGATCATGCCTGAAGCCAAGATACCCCTAGACTTTTAGATACATGAGCCAAAACCTTTTTGGGCTTAGGCTATTTTGAGTTAAGTTTTATCTCTTGCAGCCAAAAGAACTCTATACAGCTGTAAGTGGGCTATTGCAGCACCAGTCCTTAAATGTGAGTTGAGGAATAGTGAGAACAGGAAAGGTCCCCTGTGCAGGGCTAGGGAATTGGAAATCATTGGGATATGCTAGCCAAAAAATTGAATGAAAGATCTATGACCCCAGGGTTTCAAGGGTGGGGTTTGGGAGGTCTTGATTGACCTTGATTGACAAATGTCAGAGTTTTAGAGAGTTTGGGCCACTTACAGTTTTTGTAAACATTCTAAAGAAAAAGGCATGCTAATGTTGAAAGCGACCCTTGCAGTAGCAGAGAGAAAAAAAATTGCAGCCTGACTAAAAGATGCTTTTCTATCTGAAGCCAGAAAACCCAAATGGTCAAGTTAGATAGATTGACCCATGGCAGGTTGGAAAACCAAAATTTATTGCCGTTTGCACAGTGGCAGCAAAAGCATGAAGATAAAAACCCAATAAGGAAAAGACTGTCTCCTGGGTCTGCAACAAACTCCTCCTGCTGTGCCATCCCTGACTGGGGAAGGGAAGAATTAACCCCATTTTAAGTAGGGTGACCATGTAATTTCTTATGCAAAATGGGACAATTCTGCGTGTAAGTATGGGTGCCATTACTAATTATACCTAGATAACAGCTCTAAAGCAGGTCACCCTAATTAAAAGAGCTATCCACTAGGACACAGCCTTGCATCAAAAGGCTAATCCATTAGCCTTCCTCATCTTTAGTTATTTCAAATCGCCTCTAGGCAGAGGCCAAGATGGTGGCTTTTGAAATGAAGACTGTTAAAACGAATCAGCCTTTCCTTAAAAGACAGAACTCCTCACCCCCACCAGGGTCTAAAATGTAGATGGACTCCATATTCTGGAATACAAGACAAAGCAGGCAGCTAAAGTCATTCAGGCCCAAGAAAAGGAACCCGCCCCAATTCTCATCACAGGTGTGGGCATGGAGGAAAATAGTCAATGAAGAATACTTTCTGAGAATAAAACCAAAGGTAGCTAAATTGGCTGAAGAATGCAGCCCCAAAAAATCAATTCCCTGTGGGGCAGGTCATTCTTGCTATTTCTAATTAACAGAATTTAATACATCCTACGGGACAGTGTCCCTACTCATTATTTACCCATTCCTTTGCTTTCCTATAAGAGCTACCCTATTTTTCCCTCCACCATTGTACGCTTACTGTGTGGGAAGTGATATGATTTGTAGTTTAGCCATAGGCTGTCAGAAAGAGGGAATGAAAATCACTTAAAAGTCATGGACTAGAAGATAGCTGCAAAGAAAAAAACAAGACCCAGTGAGACGAGTTAGACATGAGAAAATGCGTTCCCCCATCAGCATGTGGGTGGGGAGCTTATGTGTAGAAGCAGAGAAGCCAAGAGAAGCACCACAGCACATAGCTACCGCGTTTTTAATGGCTGACCATCCACTCCCTCTTTCTTGTAACAACACCTTAATTTTCCTTCTAAGGACTGGCCCTTCCTTCAGCTTTGCTGTTATCTAGAAGACGGCGTTATCTCTCCCACTCTACCTCTCCATTGCCCAGTTCCAGTCTGGGTCTGTCACCCCGGCCTGGCCAACCAGCACCTCCCACACCCCATGGACCAGGAATTGGGTCAGGGAAGGACATATGACCCCGAAACGAAGGTCACAGAGTCCTCTTTCCGTTGGAATTGCTAATCAAACAGACAGCATCAGTCTAAACGCTGGAAGGTTTTGCCTGAATGTGGAGTCAGTACAGAGAAGAAGAGAAGAGAGAAGGAGAGACAAAGAAAAAGGGAGTTGAGCTCTTCCATTCAGCCATCCTTAACTAGCCGTGGTCTTTTGAGGTCAATGCCCTGCCCCCACCATTTTGTTTCTCTAACTCGAATTGGATTTTTGGCTATTTCAATAGAAATAGTTGTAAGTCAACTGAGAATCTGAATGTTTTTCATGATAAATTACTCAGGAAAGAAGAAGACCAGGACAAGGGGAGATTCACAGGAGCACTGGCTCTCACGGAGAATAGTCCTCTTCTCAGCAGACCCGCTGTTGTTTCCAAGGTCAGCTCTCTAACTCGGTAACCCAGGAGGAAGGTTACAGCCCTTTGTGGTAATCTGACCACTTTCTAGGATACAGCTCAGGACACTTTGACAGCTGGGAGAACTCAGCCATGTTTTCATCCTTGTATTTGTTCTTTTGCTTTGAAAAGAAAAAAAAAATGTTTTTCAATTCTTAAAATAATTGTTCAGACTAGTTGGTTCATTAAAAGGTAACACGTCATTTCAGTTTTTGGCCTTGTGTTTTGCTTTGTGTGCTGGTGGTATTTAGCTGCTGCTTCCTAAATCCTAAGACTTGAATTCCTGCTCAACTGAGGGGGAATTTGCCCTTTTCTGTAAACACTTCGCCTCCCTTCCTGTGGATAGCTCCTTCTCATCCTGAGCCTAAAAGTCCCCACCTTACAGAGATCTTCTCCACCACTCTGTCTAAAGGAGCCTCCCCTCATTTTCTGCTGGTCCTCTGTTTACCTCCTATTAGAAACGCTGAAACCTTTGTTAACTAGCTTTTCTCTCCTGCAACTAACATGGGAACTCCATGAGTGGAGGGACTATGTCTGTCTGTCTCATTCATAGCGCCCAGTACTGTGCTCGCCTTTTATAATAAGAATTCGTAAGAATATTTCTGAATGCACTTAATAAATATTTTTTAAAGTAGCTATGAGAAACAGCACTCTTCACTTGTGGACAACTTCTGAAGTAAGCTTTTTCAAAGTAAACTTTTTATTCAAGTGTAATGTATAAAAATAAGTGTTTCATAAATATGTTCAGAGTTTGAAATGTGTCTTGTTCCCCAGAGAGAATTTGAGGAAGAGGAAAGTGAAAGTATTTCCCATCTGATCAAAGGAAATGGAGGAAGGAGGAGGGGCTGGTATCACTTGGATTACCTACATTGAGGGCTGGCTCTTAAATAGCCTGCCTCCTACAAACGGTTCCCCCAAGGAAGCCCAGGACTTTGTTTCCTTTGCTGGGCTTTGTATGCCTGGAACCTGGAACCTCTAATCCCTCCAGGATGGGAAGAGGAGGAAAATCAACTGAATCATAGGAAAAATAGGTGATATAGGTCAAGTTACAGATTTCACTCACCTCCACATTCCAAAGACTAGAAATATATTTAGTTCACCAAGCTTTGATGAACTGATTTAATGGAGAATTTTGAGACGACCTCTCTCTCTAAGATTAGATGCAGAAAAAGGATGCCCAATGACATTGCTATTCTTCAAGTTGCTACTAGAAATCTCTGCCAACCCGGAACGAAAAGGGGATCAAAGGTATGCACATTAGAGATGAAGAAACAAAACTGCTATTTGCAAATGATATTAACATCTATTGAAACTTACTGTAAACCAGAATACCATCTCATTTATTTAATATCCACAAATAATAGCTATTTAACAAATGAGGCTCTGTGAGGATATATGTACCTAAGATAGTAGGCCCCAGAGGCTGAATTTAAGTCCATGAGACAAGAAGAAAAAACAGCAAAAATCAGAGTGAGGGCATGAAGAGGAGGGCCAGAAAGCCCCATCCACCCATCTCTTTATCCATTCATCCATCCATTTGCTAGTTGAACCCTTGCTGTGTGCATGTGCGCCTGTGTGCCTTCTCTCTTCCCTGCACAGTGCTCGGTACTAGGGACACCAGCATGAAGAGGCAGCCCCAACAGCAATCTGGCCGAAGAATGGTAACCACATAAGGAGACAGCTGTCACTGAGCTTGCATAGCAGGCCCCTGGGGTGTGGAAGAAATTGAGAACATCAGACATCACTTCTCCACTGGGGACACCTGAGCTGAGACTCGAAGTGTAGTCGAGGTGGGTTTTCTGAATGAGGAGCTTGGTGCTTGGGTGTGTCACATAAAGGCAAAGATCTGCAATGCTTTAGGAGGAGGACTGGGACAGGATGACAGTGCTTGGGACTGGAGAAGTAGACATGAGTCCAGATAGGGCCATAATGAGCCCCACTGAGGAGTGTGGACAGAACTGGGACTATGAAATGCAAACATGTCTATCCAGTAGACAGGCTGAGTGAGGTAGGAAACTGTTTTCTTTTGCTCTCTTTACACTTAGGGGTGTCAATTTTCATGTCCAGTGTCATGCTCATTTGCCTGTAGTTTACCATCACTTACAGCTTTTTAAATGGTGTTACCAAACTATAGCCCATTACATATAGCTGACTAGTACCACCCCATGCCCACCATCTTTTCACTGAACCACTGTGGCTTCACTTCTAGGGTTATTGCCCCCAATCAAGTAAGATGATGTGGCTTCAGTGAAGGATAAAAGATAGATCCATTTATCAAAAAAAAAAAAAAATACTTATGGAGTATTTACAGTGCTAGGAATATAAAAGTGAATAAAACATGCTTTCTACTCGTTTTTTTTTTTTTTTTTTCTAGAGTAATAGAGATTTTATTTAGGAAGAACAAAGAGAAAGTTTAGAGCACTTTCAAAGAGAGTTGGAAGTGGGTCCTTCTCATGAAAGAGAGAGGTGAGAAAGACCATTTCCTACTCTTAAAGGCTTGAGTGACCAAAGAAGTAATAATAATATTTAATACCAGAATAAGTAAATATTATATAATCCTATGTGCCAAGCCTTGCTCCATATGCTCTGTGTATGACTCCTGCAGTCATTCAACACCTTGAGACCTCACCAGGCAGGCACTGCTGTTGTCATCTTCATCCACGCCACCTGCTAGTCAGCTCGGACCCCCAGCAGTGTAGCTCCAGTGTCTGGTCTCAGAGCCCCTTCACCTAAATGGCCTAACAACAATCTAACATGATCAGTGACCTGATACAGACACATGGCATCAGGAAAATGTCCAGGGGGTTCCTGGCACCTACACTAGTATTAGAGGTCAAGAAACATTTTCTGAGAACATTTCACGATGAACCTGGAAGAAAGAAAAGAAGTTAGCCAGGGCAGAGAAATAGAGGGAGGTGATTCTGGGTCAAAAGAATCTTATGTGCAAAGGCCCGGAGCCTAGAAACCGCTTGTCCCTCAGAAGAACTGCAGAGCCCCCAGGAAGGCCCAAACGAGGCTGGGGTGAGGGGGTGAGGCCCAGAGTGAGGAAGAGTAGAACTAGAGAGTTGCCTATTTTAGATCTTAACATTTTAGTGCTAGAAGAAATCACTTGTATGATGACAACTGTGTTTAAAAAAAAAAGAAAGAAAAAAATAGAAATCGCAAGGACAAGGCAATAGAACTAAGTTCCAGAAAATCCTGAATTTAGATGCTGTATCACTTCAAGGCAAAATGGCCTTTTTTTTTTTTTTCTTTAATTAAATCATAGCTGTGTACATTGATATGATCATGGGGCATCTTACACTAGCTTCATAGACCGTTTGACACATTTTCATCACACTGGTTAACATAGCCTTCCTAGCATTTTCTTAGTTATTGTTTTAAGACATTTATATTCTACAATTAGTAAGTTTCACATGTACCCTTGTAAGATGCACCACAGGTGTAATCCCACCAATCACCCTCCCTCCGCCCATCCTCCCACCTCCCTCCCCTCCCTCTCCCCCTTCCTCATATTCTTACGTTATAACTGGGTTATAGCTTTCATATGAAAGCCATAAATTTGTTTCATAGTAGGGCTGAGTACATTGGTTACTTTTTCTTCCATTCTTGAGATACTTTACTAAGAATGGTATGTTCCAGCTCCATCCATGAAAACATGAAAGAGGTAAAGTCTCCATCTTTCTTTAAGGCTGCATAATATTCCATGGTGTACATATACCACAATTTATTAATCCATTCGTGGATCGATGGGCACTTGGGCTTTTTCCATGACTTAGCAAATATGAATAGGGCTGCAATAAACATTCTGGTACAAATATCTTTGTTATAATATGATTTTTGGTCTTCTGGCTATATACCTAGTAGAGAAATTATAGGATTGAATGGCAGATCTATTTTTAGATCTCTAA
>CAUYPK010032286.1:0-10142 GCA_963574355.1 Loris lydekkerianus | reverse complement strand
ACCTGCTTCAGTGAAAGCCTTTTCTACTACTGTTAACTTGTGAGCTAACATACAAAATTTAGTAAGATTTCTGATTTACAGACAAACTATTCTCTTAGGTAATTCCTCTCTCCAAGAGTGTTTCCAGAGATTATATCAATTTACTCCTTCAGATTAAAGGCTGAGGATCTTCAAGTCATAGTTTGTTTTCTTTTTACACTCAAGTAGAAAGTCATATGCAAATAGCACACAGACTAATGAATACAGATGACAGCAATTCAGCTGAAATTCACAGCAAGAATGCCAAGGCCACAATTATTGCATGCATTCTTGTCCTAGAGTCTACATTTGTATTTAAAAATCACTTTTTTTTTTTAATTTCTTCTCTGTATGCCCTTTTCTAGGACTCCATAATTGTAATTACTCTATTGGAAATGAGTCCTTGAAACTCTTTGGAATCTAGAAGGTCACTTCTCCCACAATGCCCCATTATCTAAATGTTCTCAACTTTCTGAGGTTACAGCCATTCTATTTAGTGTGAGAAATGGATAAAGTTTTGGAAAACCATTTTTAAATACAAAGAATCTGATTGGATTACCAAATACGTCAAGTAAAATATCAATTTGGTGCTGTCTTTTCTTTTCAATCACACAGTAATGGCCTTCAGATCTAAAATTTGACATTTCACCATAGGTAGCAAGCTTAAATCAAATTACATTTCTAAGTCTTAATGGTTCAATTTCATAAGTGATGATACTAAGATAACTATTAATCACTGGTGAACAGTTTATCATTTCTCTCTTGGTAGTAACTGTGCTTAATTTAGGAGGTAATCCTGTCATACCTACATATATGCCTCAGGTTGGGGCTAGAAAGAAGGAATTGGTATGATAAATAAGATTTTCCTAACATTTCTCTATAGATGTTTACTCGGTCCACCAGGCTTCTCACAGCCTATGATTTTGATGCACAATCTGATGAAGTTTTGCAATGTTTTTGTTAGTTCCACTCATAACTGGCCTCCCTAACCTCCCTTCATCCATGATACTTTCTCTCCCCTCCGAAAAACGTTTAATCCACTTGTACCCTGCTGTTTATCTCATGGCCTTATCTCCATAACCCTGAACTAACATGTCCCTGATTTCACTTCCACTCTTGCCAAGTTTAACAAGAAATTTAGTGTTTGTTCACAGCTCTAATTCAAGCTCTGACATTCTTACAACAGCACACAAAAACACAACAATAATGAATGCCACTTGGGAAGACACCTCCACATGTCAATGTGAACACAGCTGTGAGACACTGGTATGCCCAGGTTATGAAACCTTACTGACTTGTCTGTACAGTGCTGCCAACATAAGTACACGGTGGCAAGTTCACAAACTTGTCAGTGTGTGTATGTGTGTATGTATATGTAGTGTAATTAAACTAATTAATTTTTGCCTTAATTTCATGTGTTTATCTTTAGTAGACTCTCCTATAGTTTGGTGATCAATTTGTCCCCTACCCTCCAAAACTGCTAAAACAGCTGTCTTCTACTGGAGCCAGTTATTATTTATATGGCCCCCAGGATCTGAATCCCCTACCTAATTCTTGGAGTCTCTCACCCTGCAAAATAGAGCCCTCTTTCTACTATAAAGCAACAATGTCAGATCCTTCTTTTCTAGCCTCTCTTGCTCTAGGACATGTGCACATAAACGAGGCCATGCTCATCACAAATGCTTATCCCTACTATTTGGACTGACATGTCCCTGATTTCACTTCCACTCTTGCCAAGTTTAACTAGAAATTTAATGTTCGTTCATTGTTCTAATTCAAGCTCTGATGATCTCACAATGGCACTCAACAATAATGAATCAAAAACTAGTGACGAGAAAAAGGGGCCTTGCAGAAACTGTCCTTAGTGTCAGGGGGCAGCAACGACAGTTTTTAAAAGGACAGGGAACCAGCAGTGGCCACTGTCCAATGTCAGCAATACTGACGTGGATGGCACACGCTGCAGTGTCTGTGTGTGTGGCAGCAGCAGCAAGCTCTCACTCAGCTCTGCAATGTAATGTGAGGCCCTGCACTGGTCCTCCAGCCTCTGAACACAGTTCTCAGACCCTCCCAGAGAGGCTATGAGCTGCCCAATATACTTTTAATAAATTTCTTCTCTGCTTAAATTTGCCTAAGTTAGTTCCTGTTGTTTGCCACTAAGATCCTGATTGATACATCATCTTGCTCTACATAGACTAATTTTACATGTTTTTGGCATTCTATAATCTTATTATCTGTAAGTTTCCTCAAAGCACAGATGGGATCCTCAGTAAGGAGACATATTCAGGGAAACATATATACACACAAAGATGGTGCCAAAAAATGTATACATACTTTAAGAAAGGAAACAATGTTTAAAATTGTAATAATCAAGTCATGTTTGACTTCTGCAATCACAGAGACATAAGATGCAATATACAAGGTAACAAATGTTATTGGTATAACTGGTCTATACTGAGTGTTACAATTTTAATACAGGTTTTTCTTTGCTTAAAATGTGTGTACATTTTTTGGCACCCTGTGGGTGTGGGGGGTGTGTGTGAGTGTGTGTGTGTGTAATATTAACTAACCTGTCTCACTCTGTTGCCCTCGGTAGAGTGCTGCGGCATCATAGTTCACGGCAATCTCAATCTCTCAGGCTCAGGTAATTCTCTTGCCTCAGCCTCCCCAGTAGCTGGGACTACAGGTGCCCGCCAGATGCTTAGCTATTTTTTTTTTTTTTGAGGGCTTTTTTCTATTTTTCATAAACACAGGGTCTCAATCTTGCTCAGGCTGGTCTCAAACTTCTGAGCTCAAGTGATCCAATTGCCCTGGCCTCCCAAAGTGCTAGGATTGCAGGCGTGAGCCACAGCACCTGGCTGTCTCTATACATTGTTTATATTCTCTGTAGCAGCCCTTTGCCACTCTTCCCTGCCTGACTGGGCAGCCCCTCAAGTTATCTCCCCAAGCCCTAGTTGCTTTTTGTTTTGTTTTGGTGCCTACATTTGTTAGCACTCTGGTTACAATGCTGAATAAATCCTGAGTGGCCAGGTCCTACTGCTATTTTTCCCATAAGACTTGTTATTTCGTTATGTGATGTACACAAGCCCAGGTTTCACAGGAAAGTATATAGCAAAAAATCTTTACTTCTGCAGCAAGAACAAAGGTGACATTCTGTGCCTACTACCTCAGAGAGAGGAAGGAAGCTAAGTAATAGACTGGAAATTCAGAGAGAAAGACAAAAGTAAAATATGCAAGGGGAAACAAACAAAATAAGCACTCTTATGTGAACAAACTACCTGCCCATTTGCAATGATAGTGGTTTAATAGTCTTATTAATGCATGAACAGTGATGTGGCTAATACTCATATGTTACTGGAGATCAAGGTTTGAACAAGAAAGCAGGAATCTTCTCCCAGTTAACAATAATGCTCACTGTAAGGAACAGAAATGTCATAACACAAAGGTGAAGGCTTCTTAATTGCAGGCACCGTCAGCACACTGATCCTTGGAATTAGCAACTCAGCTTCAGAAGTAAGAGCAACTTCTAACAGTGTCAGACCCATTCCCACCTCCACACCAAGCTACTGGTTGAAATCACCTAAGTATTTCATTTTGTAAATGTTTAAAATCAAAACAATTTTGGAATGACTAAAATTATCATATTCTATCAATTATATATTCTATCAAAGATATATAAATTATCATATTCTATCAATTATAAACACAACTCTGCATTTATCTAGGACTTCTTTTCTAAAGCATTAAAAACATTTGTTTAGCAAGCAAGGAATTGCCTGTTATGGAAATTAGTCTATTAGTCTCTTTTAGACATCCCCCTGGTACCTTTTTTTGTTTCTCTGAAATCTGTGAATGAGGAGCCAGAGGAAGTGTGAAAAAAAGACAAGGGGGGGAAGATGAAAGGTGGCTGTGAACTTTACCAGACAACTAATAAGATATTCAGAAATCACTAGTAGGAAAGAAAAAAAGAGATAAGCAAAAATAATGCAAAGCGAATACATTTACTATACATCCGATCTTCAAGGCATCATTCCTGGTGCTGTAAGAACACAGGCCCCAAAGGCAACAGTGGGTGGAAGAAACTGAGACCTGCTGACAGCCGTGCAGGCGGGCGCTCATTGCGTATTTAATTATGCCACAGCTACCCCAACACCACACCGCACAAGTTGTCTGCTCTCACAGAGCACTGGCGGGAATTTCTGCTTTAGGATTTTAAAAAGTGACAGGGAGAGGAACTGTGCCTCATAAAATGCCCAACTCAGCCACAGGTGCCTTACTCATTATGGCAGAAGGAGATCTGTCTAATGGGGCACACTGGTCAGGACAGAGTAACAGGAACATTCTCTGCAGGTGGGCCAGTCAGGACCAGACCTGAAAAGAAATTACAGTCTCCTGAACTCCAGTGGATAGTAAGGTAACTGCAGCTGCTAACCAAGAGTTAAAGAATAGACTAGTTTTGGGTGGTGCCTGTGGCTCAAAGAAGTAAGTAGGGCACTGGCCCCATACGCCGGAGGTGGCGGGTTCAAACCCAGCCCCGGCCAAAAACTGCAACAAAAAAAAAAAAAAAAAAAAAAAAAGAATAGACTAGTTTTACTCCCATGGCTGACTACTTATCACTGCAACTCTCCATCTACTTCTCCATATATAAAAAAGGGACAAATAATATCTTAGGAGATAAAAAGATTATAAATATTCTCAAAGTGTTTGGAGCTCTTTGGAAAAAGAACCAACTTTAAACAATGAATTATTGAGACTCAAAATTGAGTTGAGGGAGAAGCTGTAAGAGTGAGGATGCTTCCAAAAACGACATTGCACAGGAACCGACCCATTAAAATATTCTCTCAAAAAAAAAAAAAAAAAAAAAAAAAAAAAATCACAGAAGCTGCATAAATGATCCTTATTCCTCTCAAATTCCAGCCCTGCCACTTTTTCTCATCCCTCCCCGTACCCAAACCTCCTCTGTGCCAACCTCTTTCGTAAGGTGCCCCATTTTGGTTCTCTGAAATCTGTGAATGGGGAGCCAGAGGAAGTGTGAAAAAAAAAAAAAAACCAGACAAGGAGGGGAAAGGTGGCTGTGAACTTTCCCAGACAACTAATAAGATATCCACTCCACACGACGAGGAGCCAGATACGTTGTTGGAACGTGTTCCACTTACCAGGTCTCACCCTGAAGGCGGCAGATTAAAGCTATCGCCAGGTAGAGCCCTCTAGAAGAGCAAGGCTGGAAAGGCATGCAAGCAAAGTCCAGGGCACCACCACTCCTCTCACCCGAGTTCAGCTCTGCACCCCCCTGATGTAAACACTTAAATGATGAGACATTTTATTTACATAACCTTGTCACATGGCACCATATGCCTTTCTTTCAAAGGAACTTAGAACAGTCCAATGCCAGGAAAAGAGGCATACATCTTATTCGCTAGAGTAAGACAGAAATGGGGAACACCTCTTTGTTAAAAACATAAATTTCCTCTGAAATAGAAGGCATTCTCAGGGAAAGAGTATTTAAGAAAGAATCTCTGAGCCATGAACTGAGACTGTTAAACTAAATACAAAGGTTAATACTACAGAGCTCTGAAAGTAAAACCAGGTACTACCATAAACATTAAAAATATATATATTTATCTCATGGGCAATATAAAAATAATGAAAATGTAATTTGTTATAAATGTATTGGAAATTGAAATATCAATAACTAATCACCTAAGCAAATTTCCTGTTACTCAGAGGCTGACAACTAGCTACTGATTTACATAGTTATTTACTTCTTATATATGTACAGACGCATGTTAGCTCAGTGTGCACAAGAACTTTCCAGAAAAGAGGGGGGGAGGGAAGGAGCAGGAGGAAGGTGAGAGACACAGAAAAAGAGAGGGAAAGAAGGGCTAAGATATGTACTATAAGTCACTTCACTATTTTTACACTAGATCAGTGGTTCTCAACCTGTGGGTCGCAACCCCTTTGTAACAATGAAAATACATCCTGCATATCAAATATTTACATTACGATTCGTAACAGTAGCAAAATTACAGTTATGAAGTAGCAATGAAAATAATGTTATGGTTGAGGGTCACCACAACATGAGGAACTGCATTAAAGGGTTGCGGCATTAGGAAGGTTGAGAACCGCTGCACTAAACCTTCCGATAACTGTATCTGATAAGGGGAAAGGGAGGGAACCACAGGCATCAAGGAAGATTTGTATCATCTACTTATCCTCCGCATTATGTAAATTATCTATGGATCTTTGGAAGCAGCACGAGGTAATGAAAATCAAAAAGATGTTTAACTCAGCTTCACAATTCATTAACCCTGTGACCTTACTAAAGTTAACTAATGCCTATTAATGTTCTCGTCTGTAAAGTAAGATTTAATACTATCTACTTCACAGAGCTACTGTTAAGCACAAGCAAAAGAATCCATATGCCTCTTATAATGTCCCTTGTTATCACTCCCTACACTTCCTTTCCTATTTGCAATGATAACAGACCACAGTTGGAAGGTATCCTATACAATATGCTAATGTCTAATTAACATTAAAAAATTATCAGTTATGCAACATTTTAACATGGAGAAATGTTACAAGAGGAAATAGTAAGAAATAATCTCAATTATATAAAATATTCATAGAAAAAGTTATTATTTAACCACGGATACCTAAATGAGATTCCTCACCAAGTTAAGACCTATAATGTTAAGGGCAATTCTTGGTAAAGGGGTGAAAGTTCAACATAAAACATCACCAAGTTCAAATTTCCATCCAAGTGTAATCTAATACCCCTCTTAGGAGACACCTTAGTTTAAGTTCTTCCCATTTGAACGCTGAGCTGTTCTAATCTTAGCTCTAGCAAGTCCTCATTTTAGGGACGAGCTGGTCTTTCAGGGCTAAGTGAACCAATCAATCATCACAACCAGACTAGCAGTGTACAACCATGTGCACTACACTCCCACTGGTGACGAAAGGAAAAAGCTGAGTCCCACAGGCCAATGACTGAAATCCATGTTTGGCTAGGAATTTCATCAGTAAAAATTAATCCAACACTTACAGACTGGCTATATTGTCTAAGGATTATCATGTAAAAGACATAATAAAAAAGAATGCAGAAGAGTTGCATGATACAGAGGCTTTAACCCAAACGCTAAACGCAATGGCCACGCCTACATTCAAACAAAGGCTGAAACTGAATGTTTGGCTTTCAAACTGGTTTTAAAGGACTAGAAATATACATACAGGTTCACATAATACTAATTCTCACGCAGTCAACATTAAAATTGACCTATCAATGAGGAAGATAATAGCAACAACCGAAACATCATTAATTTGGGACTGTAGAGCACATTGCAGAACATGAGGGGCCTTGAGCAGATTTACTTTGTTAATTATGTTTGGCTTCATCTAATATTAAAATTCCTTGCAGCAATTCCTAAGCGCCGTGGTGAGGGTGACTAGCATCATACTGAGCGGCAAGTGCAGGGAGCCTGGAATGAGATCTCATGCCAGTAACTCTCACACAAATTACCTTAAGTCATTCAAGTTTATACATTTTCTGTAAAAGTAAAAATCAGCCCATGAGTCATAATTAAATGCCCAAGAAAATAAGTCTTAGTTTATGGAATGTTTTTCTCATACTGTCAGGAAAAAGGCAAGAATGTCCCCTCCCACCACTTTTAGTTATCATCTGAGAACACAGAAGTTGATTGGAACCAGGGAAAAGTTAATCCCCTGTTCCCGGGTAAGGATATCTCAACGTCATGACAGAATACCAAATGGAAACTCAGATCTGCAAAAATCAACGAAAGGCACTGGAAATGGTAAATATGTGGGTAGATATAAAAGACAATAGATCTTCTCTTTGTTCATAATTTCCTTAAAAGACAAGTGATCGTTAAAGTAAAAGTAATAACTTTGTAAGGTGAGGTTCCTACCGTAAGTCGAAATTAATGGTAGCAAAGAGAGCACAGGGGCAAATGGGTGGATTTACGCTGACACAAAGTGCTTATGTTTAAGGAGTGGCAAGAGTGGAAGTTCTGTTCCTCCTAAGTTAATGTATAAATTTATAATAATTCATACATTAAATCCCCCCAAAATAGAAGTGAGCTCTTCACAGTAATTGTATAGTCATTCTTTATAAAGTTCAAATGTAAAAATAACACACAAGAACAGCTAGAAAAACACTGAAAAGAGCCGTGAGCAATATTAAAACACATCTTATTCATGTTTTAATGTTTTTAAGCCTCTTGGATTGGAATGGTGTTTAACACATGCACACACAGAAATGCCCATGGAATAGGACAGGAAGTCCAGAAACAGACCCACACCTAACATACGGTAAAGGCACACTGCCAATCACGGAGGCAAAGATGACCTTTTTTTTGGTATTTTTTTATTAGATTAAAGTGATTGAGCTCCACGCGACAGATACCAGGTGATCATGATTTTTTCAACAGTCATTACTACACCATTTTTTTTTTTAAGATGACCTTTTTAATAAACAGGATTGATACAGCTACATAGCAATTTGGAAAAAGAATTAGATCCTTCCTCACACTATACAGAAGAATGAACTCCAAATGCCTCTGAGATGTAAATGTAAAATATGAAACTCAACAAGTACTAGAAGAAGACATAGATGAAATCCTTAGTAGGATACAGAGAAAGGCTTTCGAACCATGATTAAAATTCCAGATGAGCAAAAAAAATTGATAAATTTCACTACATAAAAACTTTTGTATAATCAAAGTCTAAGAAAACTGGGAGAAAATATTAGCAGCATGTAACAAAGATAAGGAGTTATTCTTTGTAATAGTCAAAGAGCTTTGGAAAATAGAGAATAAAAATTAAAATCCTACAGAAAAATTAGCAAAAATATGCAAAAGCAATTCGTAAAAAGGACCTTGAAATTGAAAAGATGTTCAACTTGACTCACAATAAGAATAATACAGGGCAGTGCCCATAGCTCAGTCGGTAGGGCGCCAGACACATACAGCAAGCTGGCGGGTTTGAACCCCACCCAGGCCAGCTAAACAACAAGGACAACTGCGACAAAAAAATAGCTGGGTGTTGTGGCGGGCACCTGTAGTCCCAGCTACTTGGGAGGCTGAAACAAGAGAATGGCTTGAGCCCAAGAGTTTGAGGTTACTGTGAGCTGTGACACCACGGCACTGGACCCAGGGCGACAGCTTGAGACTCTGTCTCACAAAAAAAAAAAAAAAAAAAAAAAAAAGAATAGAAATGTAATCCATAACAAGATAACATGTTCCAGCTATCAGACTGGCAAAAATTGAAAAACTTGATAATGAACTTTATTGGCAAAGTTATGTGGAGGCAAGCACTATTATTGACTCCTGGTGGGAATCCAAAATGGAATAACTTCTATAAAGGAAAACTGGCAATATCTAATAAAACTGCATATGCACAGGAACACGCTCAGAAGAAACCTCTCCAACAATGTGAAATACACGTGCACATAGTTATCCGCTGCAGTCTACTGATAACGGAAGAAGACTGAAAGCTTCCTAAATGTCTGCAAACAGGAGATTGACTGAAGACACCATGGTGTATACAACCAGAGGACTAAGCAGCTGTTTAAAAAAGCGAAGATCGCTATGAACGGACAAAAAATTACTTCTAGCACAGTAGAGTGTAAAATAAGCAAAGTGCATAAAGAACACGTGATAATGACATCCTCTTTTAAAAAATAAGAGCTTTATTGAGATATAATTTATGTATCTAATAGCTCATTCTTTTAAAGTACACAATTCAAGGGCTTTTTCTAGATTCAAAGTTGTATAACCATTACCACAACTTTAGAACATTTTCATCATTTTAGAAACAATTCTGGTACCCATTACAAATTCTCTCTGCCTCTAGAGATTTACTTACCTTGGACATTTCAATGGTATCTGAGAAGGAAAGGGAACATAAAAAGGCACATATATGGTAATCTTCACAAGATGAAACATAGAATAAACCACAAAGCAGCGGGCTGACGGCCCCAGGCGGGCGGGGGAGGGGGAGGGGGTGGGGCGGGGGAGGGGGGGGGGCGGGGGGGGTGGGGGGGGGCGCGGGGAGGGGGCGCGCCGGCGTGGGCGGGGGGGGGGGCTGGTGGGGGTGGTGCGAGGGGGGGTCGG
>CAUYPK010032282.1:0-26160 GCA_963574355.1 Loris lydekkerianus | reverse complement strand
CTTGGTGGTGTTGTTCTGGAATGGTTCTTCATGTTGCCTGGAATTTTATGTTGATTCTTCCTCATGAGTGATTTCTTTTATCTGTTTCCTTGCCCTAATTTTCCTTTCACTTCCTCTTGGTCTGTAAGTTGCCATGCCTCTTGTCAAGGGTTTTGATGAGTTCTTTTGGTACAGGACCATAAGGTTTAGAATTTTGAAGAGCAAGAAGGTAAAAAAATAAAGGAAAAAAAAAAAAAAAAAAAAAAAAGGAAAAAAGAGAAAAGTGAGGGGGGAATATTGGCAAAAAGGGGGAATATTGACAAAAAGAAGAGGGGCACAGAAAGAGGAAGACAGAGCAATATAGGTGTACAGTAGGGTACTTTGATGCAACCTTAAAACTCCAGGGGGTGCCGGATTGAGTGGTTCCCTTGAGGTCAGCAGCTCTTTACTAGCCTGTTCAGACACAGTACCTCACCTCCACCAAGTAGAGAGGAAAGGCAAAAATGCTATAAATCAAAGCAAAACAAGCAAACAGAAAACTTTACAGGATAAAATTGGGGGAAAAACTAAATAATAGGGGTAGAAGCACTAGCAAAAATGACGTTCTAATTATTGAAAAAGGTAACAATGGGAAATTATATTTAAACTAGAAAAATGAAGAAAGAAAAGAAAAAAAAAAGAAAAGAAAAATCTATAGAGAAAATGTTGAAATTAAAAAACAAAACAACAACATGAACCAAATTAAAAAAAAAAAAAAAAGGAAGAAAGAAACTCAAAAACAAAACAGCATATATCTCTTGCTGAATATTGTCTGGGCTATAGGTGATCTTCTGGAGTATGAGATGTTAGTCACAATGCTGATACGCCTGTATGAGATGGAGACTGGAGGCCTTTGCTGATTTCTCCGATCCTGGAGGGTGGACAGCCTAAAGTGGAGCCCTAAATCTCTCCCCAGCCCATGTAAAAGGCACTTTAAACTGCTAAATGTGGCTAAGCAGAAGCTTTCCCAGGAAAGTGCTTGTTGCTGGGATCACTGCTGAAGTGGCTATCCACTTAACCAGTGTGCCAAAACTGATCTTTTTTATGTCCCTGAGGGCTAAGGCTGCAAGGCATCTCAGTCCCTGCCTTTGGGCTGCTCAGTCACTAGATTACTAGCTCCTGCCAGTTCCTGGGTCTGCGACCCTGAGGGCGGAATTTGCTGGGGCACTTCTCCCATAATGGCTCCTCTTAGCCCACAGCTGAACACTATTACCTCTGTCTGCCTCAGGGGCTCAGTCTGGAGCCCTAGACAGCCTTTAAAGTCCTTGGCAGTCTTGTCCAAGTTCTCCCAAGGTAGTTCAACTGAGTGCCAAGTCTAAAAAAACCCAAAGCAGCTCACAGGTAAGACCTTTTCAGTTTGCAATCTCACTGCTGCTATACTTATAGCTGCTGGCAGGATTAGATCGAACAAACACTCGCAACCACTTGCCAGTTTTCCACTGCTTTTGTCCTCCTCCTGGGGTCCAGAAGTCTCTCTCTGACTTCCTGTGTCCTCAAAGGGGTGTTTATGGGCAGATCCCACCAGCCAGAGATGCCTGGAGTCTTTTCTCCCCAGACTCACTGTGCCCAGTTGCAAAGAAGCTGTTACTCGGCCGTCATCTTGCTCCTCCCATCATGGTGGGAAACTTTCAAGCCTTCATTGGATAAAATGAGATTATGGCTGTTATATTGTTGTTATTTGGGTTTGAATCCAGATACTTTAGATCTGAAGACCTCCTTTCTTAAACCCAACACTATTCCTCACTAACTGGGCATTGCCTGTGGGAATAGGTGTGGGATTATTTTGACAAAACAAAACAAAAGATGCAATTATGATTCTTTATAGAAATAGAAACATTACATTCTATATTCTGTTCTTACTTTTTGGAGTTCAAAACCAAATAAATTCTTCAACTCTTGTAAACACCATGACTTCAGCCAAAATAGCTGACTTCTACTTCTGTGTGCCTATTTTATTCTCTATTGAAACCTTTTTTTTTTTTTTTTTTTTTTGGTAATATCTGATGCTAAGAGAAAGATTAGAAAAATATCTGTTTGGGGTGAATTTGTTTGGGATTTGGCAAACAAAATCACTCATAGGTTAGCTGTTAGGAAGAAAGAATAAACTTACATCCTCCAAGTTCATTATTTTCTGTGCTACATTAGGAAGGACAGTGTCAGGAAAGACCAGCAGCTGCAACCTCTAGAAAGTCCCTAAGGAGTCTTTTAATACTGACAGTCTGCCTGACTTCCCCTGGGGCTAGCTCAAGAAGAATGCCTTCTCAACAATACTACCAATGCAACAAAAAGTTCTGGAAGGTCTCATGACCAAACTTGGGACAATCCATCACATTACTAAAGGAAAATCATTGTATACTAGAAACTTTAGAACTTTAATTCTATTGTATGTGACAAATATGAACAACTAGTAGAATCAGACACCAGGTAAAATAAAGTATGATCAATATCTTCTAGACAAACTTGAAAAGATGTTTAGTAAGATCTTCAAATCTCTGAGCTATTAGTAGTCTTTTTGAGCAAGAAGTAGTGAGAAATCAGAATATGCAAAGTGAGTAATGTGGCATTAAATTTTGCCTTTTGCAAAGTTGTATGTCGATCATAATCACCAAGTTTTTTTGTATCTCACTTACCATTCTACTTTATATCTGAGCTACTTATGTATGTATCAGTATCCCTACTAGACTGTGAGTTCCTGGATTTTGTATCTCACTTACTATTCTACTTTATATCTGAGTTACTTATGTGTGTATCAGTATCCCTACTAGACTGTGAGTTCCTGGATTTTGTATCCCTACTAGACTGTGAGTTCCTGGATTTTGTATCTCACTTACTATTCTCCTTTATATCTGAGTTACTTATGTGTATATCAGTATCCCTACTAGACTGTGTGTTCCTGGATTTTGTATCTCACTTAACTATTCTCCTTTATATGTGAGCTGCTTATGTGTGTATCAGAATCCCTACTAGACTATGAGCTCCTGGAGGGCAGGGATGTGCATGTTATTTCCCTGGTATCCCCCGTAACACATGTACCTTGCACATATTGAACAACTGAATTCAAGGAATTGTTTTTATTCCAGAAAACTCTTGATACCACCACTAGGGGAGTTTGAACTTCAAAGAACTGTAAGAAAAAGCTTTTTGTAAGTGCTCACCAATGTTGAAATTAATGACATTTTATTTATAAGGCAAGGGACCAATACAACTGAAACTACAGTATTTAGTAAGCCACCAAGAAAAATTTGTTTTAGGTTTGCAAGTCCTAAAATAATTTCAAACAATGGTATCTTTTATTCTCATTGCCTAGAGTAATTGGCAGAGGTTTAGGCACAGTTTCTTGTTAGATTCTTGGGATTTGGCTTATCACGATGAAGGTATACTTTCAGGACTGACTTCTGAGATAATTTGGTATCCCACCGGCAGAACTATCAGTCCCACCAAGTTTAAGGAGCTTAATAATATAACCCTATTTCCCCCTTGACAATATGTTATATCCATCTTAATTTATAGAGCTATTCCCCAATGTTTCAATTTCACCAACATTTATTTAAGACTATTCTTTTATCTTTTATTTTGAGATGTGGATATCACTATGTTGTCCAGAATGGTCATGAGTTTCTGAGCCCAAGAAATCTTTCTGCCTTAGCAACCTGGGTGGCTGCCATGCCCAGCTAGAAAACCTTTTATTCTCTTATGCATCAAACATTTATTGATAATTCTCTATGTGCAACAAGGTACCATGCTAGGTCCTGGGAATGCTGACATGAGTAATATCAAGACTGTAGTAGAAAATTAGATAGGATGAACTTCTGCATGAAGACAGTGTCCTGTACACACTGGATCTTAAATGAATACCAATGTACTGGAGTTCTGCTTCCAAAAAATAGATAGGTGTCATCACTGAATGACATGAATATTCATCATATTATTCAAGTTAATCGTTAGAAAAATACAAATTGAACACTTAAAATGTACCCTTAAAAAGTGAATATATAAAATATGCTAATAGGCCTTTTGCTCAAGGACCTTTTGTTCAGTTGGAGAGACATCGATTATTATGGTTAAATGCGTAACCCATGTGACTAAAACATTAAATAGCACAAGATGAAATATGATTTCATGTAGTTGTCATGAAACTAATATATACTTTAAGCTCACAATATTCACAAGTTCATAGGCAAGAGAGATCACAATTCATAAAAGCTCTTGAGTCCTTCGCTGATGAACACATGAACTTTAATTCAAATCAACAAAAATAAGAAAATTTCCCATTTTTCTTGACTACTTACTATGTTTCAGCCTACCTACTTCTGTTTTATTTAACTGAGCTCGTTCCTTTTTCACAGCTATGTTAATTCAGTTCTATTATGCAATTATAAAGATAAGGACATGGAAGCAAGCTGTAGTCATTACCTACAGAGGGGTAGCTCTAAGTATAGTGGCAGTGAACTCAAATGCAAGTCTGTCTTGAAGTCCTGCTCTTTTGCCACCCATACTCCTGCCTGGGAACTTTTGATGAGCTATATAAGAAGGAATTAAACATTTTTGGTTTTTTTGAGAACAGTTAATGGGTTACCAGGTAGGACATAAACATAGGTACTACCTGATCAGTATCAAACTGGGATGTCCTTCTAAACAAGCAGAAGGACTTTTTTTTTTTTCCCCCCATAGACTTTGCTGGATTCTGATGGCACTACTAAATGTAGGGGATTCCAAAATACCATATATACTTGAGTATAAGCCGAGTTTTTTCAGCGCAAATTTGTGCCGAAAAACCCGAACTTGGCAAAAATTTTGTGCTGGAAAAAACTCGGCTTATACTTGAGTATATACAGTAATTACAGAACCAGTAGATGAATTCAAAGATGTGCCCATTTGCAGACCTTGCAGCTGGCCCCTTTTATAGACTCCAAACTTGTCTTTACTATACCCAGATAAGTGGCTAAAAATGGGTGTTTTTATTTATTTGGATTCAGTTTTTAAAAAAGTGCCTTCCTTTGGTGAGAAAATATGTTTTCTTAGGGCATACTATAAGACGCTTTGCACTCAGTGGATGCTCAGTAATTATTTGATGTTGGCTGGTAGGTGATGCTGGTGATACCCTGAGTTCCTTTTATTCAAGTCAAGACCATCAGGCTCTTTGATAATCAAACAGATGCAAATAGGTGACCTGTCAAAAGCTAGAGAACACCATTAATTAAGAAGCCAGTTATTTTGAAGTACCAAACATTTTCTTTAAAGGCCCTTAGACTCTGTTTAGGAAGACTAAGGTACCAGTCTCATAGGAATTGAATAGTTCAACTCTTTTCCATTACATTTTAATGTTTAAAACTCTGCTGTCAGGGTGAAGAATCAGAGAGTGGCCCCTAGGGACTTTGCATTCCATCTTTCCAGCCTTTATGAAGTGATATGCATCCCTTAGTTCAAAAGCTGAGCAAACTTTGGCATAAAAAGGGGAAATATGAGCTAGGATTCCCAATTGCCCACAAGTAGATTAGCCTCACTCCATTCACATAGTTCATGTTTGAGCAGACAAGAAGGAATCCCGAGTGCTAGTGGTGTTTTTGGGCACCCTCTCCTGTGGCTCTGTGTGCAGTACTCACATGACCAGAATCAGAGATGTGGTCGAGGATGGACCCAATAATAAGCTGCTGTATGCTCATTGACAGCGTGCAGGACTTGAAGAACTCAACTACCCGTGACCCCTTAGTAGCTGAAAGAGTCTCAGCTGTCTCCTGAGGATGAAGAGATTTCAGGGGTAAAGCAGTTAAATAAAATCCTGAAAGATATGAGGAACAGAGAAAGAATACCACGATCCGCAGCCTTCTGAAGGAGTAATTCCCTAGGGCAGGTTTCTTGTCTAGCTTTAATGAAAGGGACAAGGAGCGCAGTCCTCTTTAAGGAAAAGCAAAGTGCAGCAAAGCAAATAAATCCTTCTTATTCTTACCGAGAGCAAGTAATAAAATTATTTATTGCTCCTTTTTAAAATAAATCAAAATTATAAGATTAAGGAAAAAATAAACTATACTATGAGTAGATGTGCTCATTCAGGTACATCACAAGTATATAATTGGTGTAGAGTGTTTGAGAAAAGTGGTTGCCTTTTTCTGTTTTTTGTTTTGTTTTTTAACCTTGGAGTTTGCATTGACGGTTTTAACAATTAATGTCTTATCTTTGAGGTGTGTTTATCTTGCTGAAAGAGATCATTATACTAAGAAAATGTTCTATCCTCTTCATATTATCTCTTAAGTAGCAATTAATATCATTTTTATAAATAAATATAATTAACTCCTAGATTGGCTGCTTTCTTTGAAATTTTCTCATTTCTCCTTCCCGAGCTTACTCTAATTTCTGTCTGTACTTTGTAAATATCTGTCTAGAATTGATGAAATGACCCCATTTGGGTCTCAATTAGCTCAGCAACAGAGGCTGTTATGCTCAGGAGCTATTACTGATGTAGGGGAAAAATTAACAAACTGAAGAAAGAGTGGTAGAGGGAAAAACCTCACAGGCAAATCTCCTAACGAATCCTTTTACACAAAGCTGGGATGTTTGAAGAGAAATGAAAATAATTACTAGACTAATAACTTACACCTGTGATTAAAACCCTTGATGTACTGAAAGTAGGGGGTTTTCTTGAAGATTAAATTGAAAAATAATGTGCCAGAGGCGCCCCTTAAATCTTCTCAAGTCGGCTTCCTCCCTCTCTGCTTCTATTAAAGGGTAGAATTTGACCCAACATATTACCTTCCTCTTTATACCTTTCTGCAGCAATTCTTTCATCCAGAGGTATCAAAATGTTTTTACAAGTGTAAATTAACGAGCCTCATCATTTCTCTCCACAGAGATAGTTCATTTAAATAACACAGAAACTTACCGAAATGGCTTATTCAAGGTCACCTGAGAAGTCCTCTGTGGAATCTGGAAATGGATATTCAAAGTATAAAAAGACTTTGCAGTCTCATTGCAGATCCAGGCTCGTAGTCAACCCCCCTGGCAAGTACATTGAGGCTTCCATCAGTTGGCACTTCCAACCTCAACAAGCACCCACATACCTGGAAACCCAGCTTCTATCCTCCCTTCCCCTCTATCTATCCTAAAAGCCAAGTAAGGACAGAAAGTAGCTTTTTCTTTAGAGAGAAATTTTTATGAATCACTATGGTAAAATACCTTATTTTCTCTCTTCCCCCAAACTCTTTCATTAATTGGTTAAACAAATTATTACTGAATGCTTACTTTGTTGCCACTGACAGCATTAGACACAGGGAACACTGTAGTTGTGTCCCTCCCTTCCTGAGAAGGATCAGATACTTTGTGGTCAGTGCTAAGATGACAGTCAACATGGGAAGGCAGGAAGGCATGCAGGGATCAGGAAAGGCCTCTCTAAGCAGATGGCGTTTGAACTGATATCTGTAATCGTCTTTTAAATTACTGAGGGAAAAGTGCACCAGGCACAGGGAACAGCAAATGTAAAGACGAGAGCTTCAGTGGGAGAGAAATTGGTCAAAGCCTAGTATGCCATGACAAGAGCAGAGGGGCTGAGCCTGCAGGGGCAGGGCAGAGCGTGTGGGACATGAATGAGGTGTGGATTCCATTGTGAAAACAGTGATAAACCTATGAAAAGTTTGAAGAAAGGAAGTAACATGATCTCATTTAGATTTTGAAACTAATAAAAATTGTGGAGAATATCCTTGCTAAGCAAACATTTTAATCTACCCCTAAGGTTAAATGATTGATCAGGCAAAGCACTGAAGAAATACTATTAAGAAACTGTGTTCTTCTCATTTTAATCCTTCCCACACTGGTTCCCTGAACACTCATGAACACAAAGTATAACCCTGTTTTTAAGGGGAAAGACCTGTGTGCCTCTGTGGAGCTCATTCATGCCTCTTCTCCCTTAGAAACCTGCAGTGCTTCTTTGATTCCTTTGGCCTTCCTCTCTGTGACCCCAATGCTCATTGCAAAGGCCTCTGGGTGACCCTGGTCACTTTGTTTTGTCATTGTGTGGTTCCCCTGACTCTGATCATCTGTTTATGAGCTCTTTGAGGGCTAGGAACTGTCTTACCTCTGTATTTCCAGTCACCATCTGGAGCCAGGTCCACATAGGGTGCCCCCCAAAATGATGCACAGATGAATGATTAACCTGATGACTATATGAAGGATTTTCCCAAACCAGGACACACTGAAATATGAAAGGGGATGCTATTAATGATTATGCTAGGACAATAGGGGTAAAGTTGGGCTGGCCTGTGAACTGGGACAAATGGTTACCTTAGTAAACATTGTAATGAATTATCAGCAGAATTATAAACTTGCCAATTCTGGAGGATTTTTAGAAAGTAGTAGCACTCTGTTTGCCCAAGCTGGTTTAGAACACTAGTTCTAAACCCAAGCTGGTTTAGAGCACTAGTTCACAAATGGAAGACATAATCATGCAGGAGGTGATTGGCACCAAAATAAAATAATATGGATTCACACTTTGTAATTCCCTTTTTGATTCATTTTTAGTCTTTCTAATTATCACAAAGAAATATTCCCAGTTAGATGCTAGATTAACCCCCCAAATCCTTGCTAATCTTTCATTTTTTTCTTTCATGAACAAATTTTAGAATCAGTGTCGTTGAATAGAAAATGATACCTGGCTGGAATTTAATGTTATTATGTTAATTATATTTATTTTTATTCTTTCCTTCATTTCATAGCTAATTACAGTCATTTTCTGGATGGGATTGGGATATAAAATTTTTTTAATTTAATTTTTTAAGAGAGAGTCTTACTCTGTCTCCTAAGTAGGAGTTCAATGTTGTGTCATCCTAGTTCACTGAAGTCTTAAACCCCAGGTCTCAAGTGATCCTCAGCCTCCTAAGTAGCTAGGATTATAGGCATGAGTCCTTATACCTGGCTCATGAAGTTTAAGTTTTTAATGAATTTCTTTTAAAATAAAAGTTGTAAAATAAAAAAAATAAAAAAAAATGAAGGGGAACAATTCATAGGACACTTCCTGAGTGAGAAAACAACTACAACTTGGATTTTACCTTACAAATGCGAACAATGTAACCTAATCATCTGTAGCCACATATTAATGTGAAATAAGAAAACTTAAAAAAAATATGATAAAGGGGATATAAATATTTTAGCAACACATGAAGTTGATGGCTAAATCACTACAGTTTAAGAGACTAGTTCAGACTAATCATTTCCATCTGTTTTGGTGTTGCGATCACAGAATACCACAGAGTAGGTGACTTAACTGCATTTGTTTTTCGCAGTTCTAGGGGTTGAGGAGTCTAAGATCAGGATGCCAGCACTGTTGGGTTCTTGATGAAAGCTTTCTTCCTTGCTTATAGGCAGCTATCTTCTCAGTGTATCCTCAAATGACTAAGAGAGAAAGCACTAATCTCTTCCTGTTCTAATAAGGGCACTAATCCCTGCATGGGGCTCTACATTCATAGCCTCATCTAAAAGTAGTTACCTCCTCCCAAAGTCCTCCCCTCCTAATCACTTCACATGGAGGATTAAAGGTGCAGCAAATGAATTTCCAGGGGACACATTTATTCAATAAAATAACCTTTATTTCTGAGCCTCATTTTTGGGTTCCCAGAAAATATTCATATGAAATTAAATTAATTTAGGAAAATAGTATGTAGGTCATTTATGATACACATTTATTTACTTTTATGATCTTTTTCTTATTATAAAGATTATGCATTCTCATTGTTGGAATATGGTTCTGGGAAATATATAATAGCATAAACATGAATATTAAAACCACATGAAATACTACAATTGGGGACAAACATTTATCTATGAGTTGATTTTTTTTCCATTATGAGCTTTTAGAAATGTGATGATTTTGTATCTCAAAGTGTTAATAGATATCTTGATGTGGATTAAATAAAATAAAAGGATTATGGTTTATTTATCAGAAACAATTAATAGTAGAATGACTTTAATAAACCTTCCCTTGTGTACTGACAAGTTTAATTCACTCAAAATTTATTTATTTATTTATTTATTTTATTTATTTATTTTTTTAGTCAGATTCTTCAAGCTGTCACCCTGGGTGAAGTGCTGTGGTGTCATAACTCATAGCAACCTACAACTCTTGAGCTCAAGTGATCCTCTTGCCTCAGTTTTTTTTTTTTTAGTTTTAGCAGAGATGGGGTCTTGCTTTTGCCCAGGCTGGTCTTGATATCCTGAGCTCAAGCAATCCATCTGCCTCAGCCTCCCAGAGTGCTAGGATTATAGGTGTGAGCCACTTTTCCTGGCCTAACTTTTTTTTTTTTTTTTGAGACAGAGTCTCAAGCTGTCGCCTTGGGTAGAGTGCTATGGCATCATAGCTCACAGCAACCTCCAACTCTTGGGTTCAGGTGATCCTCTTGCCTCAGGATTTTTTTTTTTTTTTTCCTATTTTTAGTAGAGATGGGGGGGTCTCACTTTTGCTCAGGCTGGTCTGGAACTTGTGAGCTCAAGCTATCTATCTGCCTCGGCCTCCCAGACACTCAAAATTTAAATATATGTAATATTTAACTCTATAATTATAAAATATTTTAAGACAAATTAATTTCATTAATTTCACAATTATAACAAAATGAGTACAGAAGTGAGTAAAACTTCCTCGGAAGAATATATTCAACTCCTTTTCTACTTTACCAAGAAACATAAACTTTCTAGCTATTAGCAACCTTACCTCCCTACTATAGAAGAATAAAATCATAACAGATTGAGTTGTGTTCTGTTTTTCCATAAAAGGAAATGATTTATTACCATAACAATGCTACAGGTGTAGGAAGAAAATTATCTACTTGTAAGTATGGTACAGGTGTCAGAAATACCTATTTACATTTTTTTTTCAAAGTAGAAGGGTACTCACATGATGTAACATTATTACCTCAATCACAAGCAGGTAAGACAGTTAAAATCTACAAAAGTAACAACACGCAGCAGCAATAACAACCACTCCACACCAAGATAATAACCTGTCTTCCACTGACAGTTTTATTTTTCTCTCCTTCTCTGAGGATTTCTGTTCTGAAGGATGACTATACTGTCACTTGATTTTGATATTATTAATATATGTATAAGGTGAGAGTGGTTGGTATAATAGCATCTTCTTATAGTACTGTCAGGAAATACACTGAAGCTAAGGAGGTAACTCATGGTTTTGAACAAACTCCTGTCTAGGCCCTCCAGCTCTACCCAAATTAAATACTAATTATTTTAAACACTGTGGTCTTCAAGGAGAATAAGGATCAAATTGGCTATATCCTTTGGCCTGACACAGTGCTTGGTTCTTAAATTGTGTTTTAATATGCCAATTCTAGTTCTCAAAGCAACTCTAACATATAGTTATTGTCATCTTGTTGTCTCTTTGAGAAAACAGGCTCAGAAATGTTAAGTAATGTGCCAAATTCATGCAGGGATAGGACTCGTCTTCAAAGTTATGTGTATCTAATACCAATGGTTCAGTTTTTTTCTCCTATAGTACAGAAAAGAGATATATGGCCTGAAAAGGGGCTTTATTTATGAAGTTTAGATTCAGACTCAGATTCTTTTGTGTCATCAGAGGATAATAATATTTCTTTTAAGAAAATGGAATCCAGGTGTATTCTTGGGATTACAAAACAGATTTTTCCCAGTGAGTGGCCTCTAAGAGGTTGAGGAAAGCTTTTGGTGAATTTCAGGTATCATTAATACATTTAGGCTGTACTTAAAAAATAACAAATATAGAGGAGATCCTTGTCTGGTTCCTGTTGTAAGTGGAAAAGCTTTCTGTCTTATTCCATTCAGTATGATATTAGCTGTGGGTTTGTTGTAGATGGCTTAAATCAGTTTAAGAAATGTGCCACCTAGGCCTATACTCCTAAGCGTTCTTGTTAGAAAAGGATGCTGAATTTTATCAAATACTTTCCCTTCATCTATTAAGAAGATCATATGGTTTTTGTTTTTGCTTCTGTTGATACGATGATTTATGTTTATGGTTTGTGTATGAATTATGTTTATTGATTTGTGTATGTTAAAGTAGCCTTGCATTCCTGGAATGAAGCCTACTTGATTGTGATGTATATATTTTTTAATGTGTAGCTGTAATCTATTGGCTAAGATTTTATGAAGTATTTTTGCATCAATATTCATTAGTGAAATTGGTCTGTAGTTCTCCTTTTTAGTTGGGTCTTTTACTGGTTTTGATATCAGGATCATGTTTGCTTCATAGAACGTGTTGGGGAAGGTTCCTTCCTACTCCCGTGTTTTGGAATAGGTTCTTCAGTATAGGGACAAGCTCTATATATGCACATAGGTATATTGATCCGTTGTCTTCAATTTTCTTTTGTCATGTCTAACTTCTCTTCAGTATTCTGGTACCTGGGCACTACAGGACATGGAGGGACACCTTGATTGATATTTCCTTCCATCTTCTGCCTCTCTTTGACAAATAGACTGCCTTTTAAGCTAAATGGGCAACTGTAGCCAAAGAGAGCCCAGAATATCCGCAGAAGGCAGCAGAGGGTGGACCTAAAACAGCCCTCCAGGCGTTGGGGGCATCAAAAAGACCTGTTCATCAGCATTTGCAGGGTCCTGCAGCTTTATAAAGTATTCATTTGGATAATGTTTCATCAAGAACTGTGCAATGGCCTCGAAAGCCTGAGAATCTAATGAACTTTAGAAAAAAGTTTCAGAATAGAAGCACACCAAGCCTTTAAGCAAACACCTTTCAACAACCTTGGTATGTTTTTTTCCTTCAGTAAAACACAAATGAGTTTGTTGTAATTGCCCACCTAGTGTGTGAAATTTCAGCTTCAATGTCATGCTTAATAGGCAATGGGCACAAAGTACAGGCATCCAGCTAAGCACAAGAGGTTTCTATTGTCATTTTCCTTTAAAAGCCAGCAGTTGGACACTAGTTGTCTCTGGGAAAAATTCATTGAATCAGCTCTTTAGATTAAGTCTTTGCTGATTTATATTCCCTTTATTACAACAAAGGTATTTTATTTCATCTGGTCCTTAAGTATGAATTTCACCCTAAGCATTTTAACTCACTGCTCTGTGTTTTTGACATACCGTATATACTCGAGTATAAGCCGAGTTTTTCCAGCACAAAATTTGTGCCGAGTTTGGGTTTTTCGGCACAAATTTTGTGCTGAAAAAACTCGGCTTATACTTGAGTATATACGGTACATACCTTGTATATACTAATCTCAAAATCAGTTTCTCTGGTTACAAGGTAAAATGAGCAAGAAAAGGTAGATGACTTATGAAACATCATCACCACTCCCAAGGAGAGATTGCTAGTATTTGGCACAGATTGTGGATCCTCACAGAAGGGGGATAATATTGGCTAAGTGGTTAAAGTGTGGGATCTGGGACAGATGTCCTCGCTTGAATCTAAGGTCCCCCACACATGAGCTGAGTGACATTGAGTACCTTCTTTAACATTTCTGTATCTCAGTTTCCTTGCCTATTGCCTATAGGTAATAAGTGTTATGACCTAAGAAGGCTACTTTGAGGATTAATTTATAAGTAGAAGGCACATGGGAATTTTAAATGCTAGCTGCTCTTCATTATCTTCTGTCTTATGTGAAGCAAGCCCCACTTGCTATGTGTGACTCTTCTTCCTAGCATGTAGCAGGCATGTAGCAAATATTAATTGAGTAATTGAATGGAGCCTTACTGGTGTTTCTACCCCACAGCTGTGGCTATATCTATTCCTCTGTTTTTCCTTCTGCTTTTCAGCTCTGTAGATTATATATAATGGATCAGCATTTTCTTTCCCATGACTCCTTGACTCCTCATTGAAAGTTTCCACATAGGATGTGATCAGTGGAGAAGGCAAAATGAACAGACTATCACATCAGATGCCATTTTTTCCCTCAAATGATAAGTATGTAGTGATTCATTTGAGCTGACATAATCTTAAGTTTTTTTTTTTTTTTTCTTTTGCAGTTTCTGGCTGGGGCTGGGTTTGAACCCACCACCTCTGGCATATGGGGTTGGCGCCTTACTCCTCTGAGCCACAGGCGTTGCCCCATAATCTTAAGTTTTTACTTTTCTGCTTGTTCAAGGGTATCTCTTTATACAAAAGCATCATTTGCAAAAGAAACTCATCTGGAGGATTCTGAAGGGAATTCCCTCAGTAAAAGGACATACTCGTTATTTAAAACCACATGGGCAGAAAAGATTCTGGGAAGCTAGTGCAATAGTAAACACTAGGAATTTAATCTCCCCACCTAAACAATTGCAATGACAGAATATGCTTGGTGTAATGATTTGGAATTCTGAAGTCTGTTTTCTAGGGAAAAGCTTGGATAGTAAATTCTAGTTAATTTCAGCTCTTAGCATGGAAATAGCCATCCATCCCTCATTCCCAGCTCTGTGGCAGGCAGCTGTACAGGTGTTATTGGAGCAGCTTGCACATAGCTTGCAGGAGCCAAAGGGGGCAAAAATTACCCTGTATTCCAAATATCTAGGATATGTGCTGCGGTTGCTGCATGTTTCTTGTGATCATAGAGACGCAGATAAAGAGGCAGGCGGCAGTTGCTGCACCTCCCTCATCACTGCACCTCCCTCATCACTGCCAATCCTTCCCCCTCCCCCCTCCAGCTGAAGTGAATTCTAGGGGAGCTAAAGGGATGGAATCTCTTCTTTTCCCCTCAATTTATTTTTCCTTTTTTACTCTTTTGGGAGCCAGACATCAAAGACTAGGGCATTCGAGAACAACTTTATACTCAGAGAAAGATAGAAAGTGACAGTACATACACAGGAAAAGCCTCAGGCTCAGGGAAGATCTGAGAAGACCTTAAGTTTGTATGTTAGGCTGAAATTTGGCACGGAGACAGTCTATGGTAGTAATAATAATAAAAAACCCCGAACAAAAACCATAAACTAAAACAGAAAACCCTGGAGAAGGAAAATCTGATTATAGGATAGCCACATTATTAGATTTAAATGTCTACTTTTCAACAAAAAATTATAAGGCATCCGTAGAAACAGGAAAATATGGCACGTTTAAAGGAGAAAATAAAAGAACAGAAACTATCCTTGAAAAAGACCAAATGGCAGTTACATTACATAAAGACTTTAAAACTACTGTTTTTATGAGTGTAAACAATGTATGAACAAAATGGAAATACAAATAAAGAAATAAATGACTTAATATAAACGAAAAAAAAGTTTTGGAACTGAAAATTATAATAACCGAAACAAAACATTCATGAGCTGAATTCAAAAGCAGATTTGAGTGGGCAGGAAAAAAAATGCTATGAAGATAGGACAATTGAAATGATAAAATCTTAGGAACAGAATAAGGAAAGATGAAAGAAAAATAAGTAGAGTTTAAGGGACATTTGACACTATCATGCAGATTATTTTGCATGTTATGTGATTTTCAGAAGGAAAAATGACAGATAAAAGGACAGAGAATATTTGAATAAATAATTACTGATAATTTGCAAATTTGAGGAAAGACATGAATATAAAGCTCCAAGAAGTTCAACAGACTTTAAATAAAATGAACTCAATAGACCCACACTGAGACATATTGTACTCAAACTTTTGAAAGTCAAGTACAAATAGAATCTTGAAAGCAGCAAAAAAGAAGCAACTCATCACACATAAGTGTTGCTCAATATTATTATCAATAGACCTTTTGATCAGAAACCTTGGAGACCAGAAGGCAATGTGCTCATATTAAAAAAAAAAAAAAAAAAAAAAAAAAAAGTTGTCAACCAGGCATCCTATATATGGCAAAACTATCCTTTAAAAAGGATAATTAAATTAAGACATTTCCAAATAAAAGTTCAGGAAATTTATTACTATTAGACCTGATATGTAAAAAATGCTCAAAGAAGCTCTGCAAAGTGAAATGAAAGACATTAGATAGTAGCTTGAATCTATATTAAGAAATAAAGATCTCAATAAAGGTAAATATCTAAGTGATTATAAAAGCCAGTATTATTGTAACAGTCGTTTATAACCCCATGTTCTTTTTGTTTTGAGATGGAGTCTTACTGTGTTTCCCAAGACCAGAGTGCCATGGTGTCAACCTAGCTCACAGCAATGTCAAACTCCTAGATTCAAGTGATCCTCCTGCCTCAACTTCCCAAGTAGCTGGGACTGCTGCATTACCTGGTTAATTTTTCTATTTTTGGTAACATGCTGATGGAATCTGACTGTTGCTTAGGCTGGTCTTGAACTGAGTTCAAGCAATTTTCCTGCCTTGGTCTCCTAGAGTGCTGGGATTACAGGTGTTGACCTGCTGTGCCTGGCCTGTTGTAACTTCACATTTTGTTTTCTATGTAACTTAAGAGATTAATGCATTTAAAATAATTATTAATTTATGTTTTGGGGCACATAATGTAGGATATAATTTTGTGATATCAACAACTGAGGAGTGGGAATAGAGCTGTAAAAGAGCTAAGTCTCTGTATGTTATTGCATTTAAACTGGTATAAATTCAAATAAGAGTTTTATAACTTTAGGAGAATAAATGTAATTCCCATAGTAACCACAAAGACATTGCTATAAAATATATACAAATCTAAGAAAGTTTAAGTATTTTACTATAAAAATCAACTAATTAAAAAGAAGACAGTAGTGTAGGAAATGAAGGACTAAAAAGCTTTAGAGCATATAGAAAACAAACAGCAAAATGACAGAAGGAAATCTTTCATTGCTTTAAATTTGATGAATTAAATGTAAATGAATTAAACTCTAATTAAAACATTGGCAGAATAAGTAAAAACACATGATCAAACTATATCCTGTCTAGAAGAGGCTCACTTTAGATCCAAATATGTGAACAGATTGACAGTGAAAGAATGAAAAAATACATTTTATGCAGATAGTAACCAAAACAGAGTATTTTTACAAATTTAGACAAATAGGCTTAAATGAAAAATTTGACAATAAACAAGGACGTTATATATTGATAAAAGGTTTGATATACCAAGTAGATATGACTATTATAAACATTTACAGACAATAACAGACAATAAACGCATATGAAGCACAACCTGACAGAATAGAAGGGAGAAAGAGACAATGCTACATTCATAGTTGGAGACTTCAGTTATGTTACTTTCAGGATATATATATATATATTTTTTTTTTTTTTTTTGGGGGGGGGGACTTATCTAACACTATATACAAAAATCAACTTAAAATGGAACAAAGATGTAAATGCCAGACCTAAAGTATAAGTCTTTTGGAAGGAATCATAGTGCAAAAGTTCAACGACAACTTGATTCGGCATAGACTTCTTGGACATGACATCAAAGCCATAGGCAACCTCCTGAAAAGAAAACAAACCAAAAATTGGACTTCATGAAAATTTTAAAAATGTGTACAGTGGCTGTACCATTTTGCATTCCCAGAAATAATGGACCAGATTTCAATCCCTTCATATCCTTGCTGACATTTGTTATTTTGTCCTTTTTTTTTTTTTTTTTTTTAATATTAACTATTCCATTGCATGTTAAGTAGTATCTCATTGTAGTTTTGATTTGTCCTTCCCAGTGATTACTAATGTTTGGGCATCTTTTCATGTATCTACTCATCATTTGTATATCTTCTTTGGGGTGGAGTGCTGGAAAGGGATGTCAGAGAAAACTCTACCTTATTATTACTCCTGGAGATTATGTTCCTTTCTTATAACTAACCTACCCTTGTATTCACATGCTTGTCTACTTGGATTTCTGTACTGAAGGTATCAATTCTACCTTTAAGTCCACCCAAATCAGAAGGTTTCCTTTTCATTTTGGACTTTGTTTTACAAGGAACTTTTAACAAAGTCCAAAAAACCCACAGTGCTTTTTAAAGCCAACTCTGTTTAAATTGTACCCAAGTAATTATAATTTCTTTAAAGGCGGCCATCCCTCTGGTAATATGTATTCACTATAAAAAAAGATATTTTGAAGTTCTTTAACAGCATATTAAAATGCAAATGGGTCTTCCTATTAAAGATTTCTGGAAGTTCCCTGACAACACATTTAAATGCAAATTGCTGAAGTGTAGATGCTAAAATTAAAATGGAGAAACATAATACACCTCCATAGAGGGGATGATGCTCTTAAAGGCTGGGTGGAAAGCAACACCTCAGACCCCATGCACTCTCATCACCTTTAAGGGAAGTGCCCAGCTCTGGGCAACCACTGAAGAAAACAATCCCACCTCCCAGCTGCTCCTTTTTTTTGCACTTAATTCTGCAAAAAGAGTCTGAGCAGAATAGACTCATTACACCTGATAACCAGAGCAAATTCTCTTTCTTCCTTACATTTCATGTTATCTGGTCAGACAGCAGAAGGCAAAGCTCCAGACCCACTTGGTACCATTTACTTTTGCAACACTGCCTTGCCCTATCCACAGCCCTTGGAGAATTTCACCTCTTTCTCCTGCTCTCTTTAGAACTGGATTATTATAAGAGGCAGATCCCCATGGCAACAACACAAGCCAATGCTTTCCCAATTCTGCTTTTGTGACTCCACAGGGTTCTTCTAATTATTCCAAAAAGTGTCACGGGATTCTCAAAACAAAATTAGTTTTAATTCTTTCTAAATTTAAAAATAAATATGTGTCATTTTGGTTTAAGAACACTGGGTGGTAAAGGATGTGGGCCGTAGGGGGATGGTAGTAGGAGTGAAATTCAATGATGATGTGAGGATCTGTTCAAAAAGACTTGAAAATTCAATGTTAAAGATCATTTCAGGACTGTGTGTTTTCTTTAGAACAATGTACGATAGAATGGACTCCTAATCCAGAAAATGTGGCTCCCAGGTTAATAGTCTTAAAACAGACTATACCGTGAGGAAAGTCTTCATTAGCAAGGCTGGGCATTCTACCTTGTCTCTGGGGTCTCCAGGAAATGTGTCTTTAGGACCATTCTAAGTAGCCCTGGGAAAATTTTTTGATGAAATCCGTAGGCCTCTTTGGTGTTCTTTCTGGGAATCCTTATTTAAAAAGTAATTTTTAATTATATAAATAATACAAGAATAAATTTTGTCTTCAACCCATTAACCTCCTCTTCTCCCCAGAGTGAACCCCTATGAAATTTATACCCTTGAAGGTAATTCTAAGATACCATCTATAGACAATATATGTAGCAATTGTGTGTGTGTGTGTGTGTGTGTGTGTTTTAATGATATTCTACGATATGAACTTTGTCTTTCAATATTTCATAGGGGGTTACAAATTTTGATATTTATAGCTTTAATTCATTTATTTTTCTTTAGTATTGCATCACATGATTATATCACAGTTTATTAGCCAATCCCTTGGTGGTGGACATTTAGATTAGTTATAATCTTTCAGTATTATAAATAATATCCCAAGGAATGTTTCTGTGTGTGCTTCATACTAGAATTAATACTTAGAAATGGAATTTTTATGGTCCAAAATTTTCAAGGCATTTACTCCTTTCTTCCCAGCTTTCTTCCTCTGGCAGAGACTTAGTGGCATTGTTCTCTGGCCACTAGGTTTTGATATCCTGGAAGGAAAGCTCTTATTCTTTGTTGAAACTTTATCCTGTAGTCTATGTAATTAAAAGTAGCAATATTGCAAGAAATTATGTCATAATGACAATCATATTCTGCGTTTTATCCAGAGTAAATGACTGTGTGTGACTGGGTGTGATGCAGAGCTCTGAGCCTGAAGTTAGTATTATTTATTCAATGTTGCTGCATAACTGTAGATATTATTGTTCCCTGAGGGTGAAAAGCTTGCTATCTATTTTTTCCTCTAGGTGTTCTATTTCTCTTGGAAAATTTGCTATAGGGAAAAAATAATAATTTGCAATTATATAGCTCTTGGTGTTCTACGGTAGGTCTCATAGTCTGGAAGTGAATTATCTGGTGAATTCAGGCAGTGTAGATAGTTTAACATTGATGATGATGCAGATGATAATTTTCCGTTGGGCTGATTACAATCCTCATTGACGAAAAAACATTATAAATTGCTGAATAACTTCCTTTTTGTAGAGTGTACAATACAGCTTAGAGAACGGACTGGCATTTGCATGGTAAAATTTCAATCATTGACTGCTGAACTTGGAAAAGAACTTAGACCCTCTAACACCTTCATATTAGATCTTATAAAATTGAGTATCAAAAATATGATATAACCTGTCCAAGGTGACATAGCAAGAAAGAGGCAGGGGTAACATTATCCATCAGATTTTTATATTAATTTAAAAAACTTAGGAGCAGTGAAATTAACCATTTTTCCTTTTTGGTATATACACTTCTGTGAATTTCAACTCACCAACACAATCAGGATACGGAACAGTTCCATTACTCCAAAAAATTACCTGCTTCTGCCTTGTAGTCAAATTCTACTCCCATCCCTAGCCTTGAGCAGCTACTGATTTCTGAAAAGTAGTACCGTTTCTAGGATTTTATACAAATGAAAGTACATGCTATTTAACCTTTTAAGCCAGGTTACTTTCACTTAAAAAATGCATTTAAGATTTAAGATTTATCCATGTTTATGATTGTACTAGAAATTTCTTCCTTTTTATTTCTGAGGGGCTTTCCATTGTATGGATCCAACATAGCTGATCTTTTTTCTTATTGAAGGATATTTGGATTATTTCTAATCTTTGGTGATTATGAATAACAGTGCTATTTAACACAAATATTTGTGTACAAGTTTTTGTGAGAACAAGGATTATATTTCTCTAAGGTAAATAACTAGAAGTAGAATTTATGAGTCATATTGTAAATATATATTTAATATTATAAAAAATTACTAAACTGTTTACCAGAGTGATTGTAGCACTTTTCAATCCCACCAGATAAGAGATCCAGTTATCTATAACTTTGACATCCCTTGCTGTTAGTGTTTGGATTTTAGCCATTGCAATAGATGTGCTGTGCATCTCACTGTGTTTTTTTAGTTTGCATTTACCTGCTAACTAATGAGGTTCAGCATCTGTTCTTGTGCTTATTTGCCATTTGTACATCATCTTTGGGAAAATTTCTGTCAAAATATTTTATCTAGTTCTTAATTGGGTTATCTGTTGCTTTTCTGTTGAGTTTTGAGATTAAAAAAAAATATGTATTTAAGATATAAATACTTTGTCAGATATGTGATTTGTGTCTGTTTTCTCCTGGTATGTAGCTATTCTTTTCATTTGCTGTCTTTCTCAGAGCAAAGGTTTGTAATTTTGATGAAGTGAAGTTTATCAGGATTTTCTTTTACGGGTTGTACTTTTGGTGGTGTACGAGCCCTCTCAAAGGGCAAAGGAGGGCCACGTGTGGTGGCTGAGGCCTGTAATCCCAGCACTCTGGGAGGCCAGGGCAGGTGGATTGCTTGAGCTAGTGAGTTTGAGTTCGAGAACAGCCTTAGCAAAAGCAAGACCCTGTCTCAAATAAAAATTGAAAAACTGAGGCAGGAGGATAGCTTGAGCCTGAGTTGGAGGTTGCTGTGAGCTATGACACTATAGCACTCTACCCAGGGTGACAGTTTGAGACTGTGTCTCAATAATAATAATAATAATAATAATAATAATAATAATAATAATTTTGAAAAGGCCTAAGAAGGAGACTGCTTAGAGGTAATAGAAGGCACACTGGATTAGTTGTCAAAAGCCTTGGGTTCAAACCTCAGCTTCATCATTCTGTTTTCTACTATACTATTTTCTATGATAATATTTGCTTGACTTTCACTTGTAGTTTATTCATCTGTAAATAGATTTAACAATTACCTTGGCCCAAGGTCTCAAAGATTTTTCTCTTTTGCTGTCTTCTGAAGGTGTAATAGTTCCACATTTTGATCCATTTTAAATTCATTTCATTGGTGTGTGAGGTAGAAGGAGAGGTTTTTTGTTTTGTTGTTTTGGTATATGGTTGTTTGGTTGCCCACCACCATTTGTTGAAAAAGCTCTTCTTTCTCCCTTAACTTGCTTTTGTCAAAAACCAATTTAGGCACATCTATTTCTGGAATCTCTATTTTGTTCTATTAATATATATAACTATCCTTTATCAATGCTACTCTTTCTTGTTTGGTGTAGCTTTGTAAGTGTTAAAAAATAGTGAGCCTTCCAACTTTGCTCTTACGTTTCAAAAACATGTAACTATTTTATTTTCTTAGCCTCTTCATTAAAAATTAGAACCAGCTTATTAACTCCTCAGAAAAAATCTTAAGAAAATTTTGATTAGAATTGTTCCTATAAATCAGTTTGGGAGATAATGAAAATTTAAAAATATTGAAGTTTCCATTCATATATATATATAGAGAGAGAGAGAATCTCTCTACTTATGCAGGGCAGCTCTCTACTTATTTAAGTTCTTCTTTACTTTCTTTCATCAGTGCTTTGTAGTTTTTGTAATAGATTTTGCACACATTTTGTTAAATTTATTTCTCAGTATTTCATTTTTGAGAGATATTTCTAAAAATCAGTTTCCACTTGTTTATATGCTTTTTTACATATTGACATTGGGTCCTATAACCATGTTGGATTCACTTATTGGGTCTAAGAGCTCTTTTGTAAATGCCTTAATTTATTCTAAGTAGACAAATATATTGACTATGAGTAGAGACAGTTTTATCTATTCTTTCCCAATCTGTATGAGTGTGTGTGTGTGTGTGTGTGTGTGTGTGTGTGTGTGTCTATTGCAACGAGTATAGTGTTGAACAGGAGTGGTAAATGTTGTAAATGTGGATATCATTGTGTTGGTCTTCATCTCAGGGGGAAAGTATTCAATTTTTTGACTATTAACTATGATGTTAGCTACATATTTTTAGAGAGATTCTTAAATCAAGTTAAGAAAGATGTCTTAGTTCATTTTTGTGCTCCTGTAACAGAATGCCACCAACTGGGTACTTTATGAAAATAGAAATTTTTTTCCTCACAATTATGGTGGTCTGGAAAAGTCCAAAATCAAGACACTGGTATCTAGTCAGGGTGATCTTCTTGATCATCTCATGGAGTACAGTAGAAGGCCAAGGGGATTCATATGCTTGAGAGAGAGAGAGACAGAGAAAGGCAGAGGCCAAACTCACTTTTACTACGTATAACAAGCAACTGTCGTGGTGACGATGCTAATCCACTCATGAGCACAGAGCCCTTTAACTTTAATCACCTCTTAAAAGTCTTGCTTCTTAACACTGTTGCATTGGGGATTAAGTTTCCATCGCATGAACTATAGGAGACATAATCAAATTGTAATAAGATCCCTCTATATCACTAGGTGTGTTTTCATTATGAATAGATATCAAATTTATTACATTTTTTTCTTATATGTAATGATATAATTAATATAATTTTCTTCTTTGGTCTGTTAAAGTGGTAGATTACATTGATTTATTTTCAAATGATGAATCAGCCTTGCGTTCCTAGAATAAACTTTACTTTGTCTCAGTCTATGCTTCTCTTTCTATATTGCTGGGTTTGACTCACTAATTTTTATTAAGGAATTTTGTGCCTGTGTTTATGAGGGCTGTTAGTCTGCAATTTTCATTTCTTTTACTGCCCTTGTCTAGTTTTGATTTAGCAGAATAATGCTGGCATTATAAAGTCAGTTAAGTAGTATTCCTTCCCTTGCTATTTTATGGACAGGATTATAGTAAATTGAAATTATTAATTTTTTTTCTTAACTAGTTGGTAGAAACCATTTGGGCCTGGGGTTTTCTTTGTTGGAAGTTTTTAAATTATGAATTAAAGTTTTAAAATATATACAGAGCTAATTTTGTTATCTTTTTTTAGAGAGAATTTTGGTAATGTGTTATCAATGGATAAATTTTATCTAAGTTGTTGAATTTATGGTTATAAAGTTAATCTTAACATTCTCCTATAATTCTGTCTGTAGTGATATATTCTGATCATGGTAATTTGTGTTTTTCTTGTTTTTTCTTTGCCAGTCTGGCTCAATGTTTATCAATTTTGTTGATCTTCTCAGGGAAACTGCTTTTACTTTCATTGACTTTTTAAAAACTCTCTTCTATTTTATTTTTATTATTTTTTATACTCCTATTTGCTTTAAGTTCCATATGTTCTTCCTTTTCCAGTTTCTTAGGGTAGAAGCTTCAATTATAGATTTGAGAATCTTTTTTATTTCCTATATAAGTATTAAATGTACTGCTATAGATGCATCCCATAAATTTTGATATGTTGTCTGTTCATTGTCATTCAGTATTTTCTCGCTTCCTTTGAGATTTTCTCATGGATTATTTTAAAATGCGTTGTTTAACTTTTAAATATTTGGGGACCGTCTTGATATCTCTCTGTTATATTCCTGGTTCAATTTTATAAGGATCAGAGGAAAAATACATTGCATTATTTTAATAAAAATATTTTAAAGTTTTTTTTTTTTTGACTCAGCATATGGTCTATCTCATGGAATGTTCTGTGTGCACTTGAACGCATTTTGTACTGTTGTTGAATAGAATGCTTAATGAATGTTAATTATGTCAAGCTGATTGATGGTATTATTCAGGATCTCTATATCCTTATTGATTTTTTTCCCAACTCTATCTTTTGACTACCGAGAGATGAGTGTTCAAGTCCCAAGTATAGCGTATTTGCCTTTTTGTCCTTTCTGTTTTTGCTTCATATACTGTGTATCTGTGATATTAGACCAGATATACCTAGGATTTTTTTGTCTTTTTGATCAATTTTTAAAAATCATTTTACCTCTGGTGTGATATTATGAAAAATATATTTGGTCTTCCTTCCAGTTTTCTGGCATATTCCTCCTAAAAACCCTTGGACTCTCTAGAATGATAAGAATGTCTTTTGTGTGCTAATAAGATGACTGGTAGGGGAGCCCTAGATAGCCGAATGGGGGCCACCACCACCTGTCATCTCTAAGAAGAAAGAGGCTGAACATTGGGTTGATCACCAGTGGCAAATAATTGCCTGTGCAATGAAGCCTCCATAGAAACCCAGAAGGATTGTGTTTGAAGAGCTTCAATATAGCTAAACACGTGGAGGTTCTTGGAAGGTGGCTTTCCAGAGAGGGCATGACAATTCCATACCTCCTCTCACATGCATTGCTCTATCTATTCACCTGGCTATTTATTCATATTATTATACCTTTTATTAATAAACTGGTAAACATAAGCAAACTGTTTCCCTGACTTCTCAGAGCCACTCTGGCAAATCAATCAAATCCAAGTGGTGGTGGCAACCCTGGTTTATAGCCAGTTAGTCAGAAGTACAGGTGACAGCTGACTACTTGTATTGGCATCTGAAGTTAAGGATGGTCTTGTGGAACCGAGTAGAGAAACAACCCTCATGTATTTGATGTTAAAAGTGCAGTGTTGAGTGGAGAGTAGAGAATAAGAAAAACACTTCCATTTTTCCTGTCTCTTATCTGGTAATTTTTCTTGTCCAGAAGTCTACTTTGTCTTTTGATCTGAAAGACCAAAACCGATACTCCTTTATTAACTAAGGCAGGACCCAAGGTTAAGGAAACTAAAGTTCCTTCTGAGCTGGCATGACACATTTCTAAATTCCTACAACTATAAGAAAAACCACATCCTTACTAATCTTCCTAATAGTAGGAGTTTCAGGCTGATTTACAACCCAGACTACAACTCTGAATGGACAGGGGACTGGCCTTGTAAGCTCCTCTCTCATAGCGATTGCAGATCTTAAGTCAGTCTCAGCCAGCTCATAGAGGCTGCACACAGACTGTCTGTGTTCTGTAGTTCACCTTTGGATGTGAAGAGCTAAATTTCACCTCATTTTAAGGCTCCCTACTCCAAAGTGAACATGGAATGTATGTTACATGCATGATGACCCATTGTGTATGTGGTCAACTCCCATCATAAATATGTATAGTTTTCTCCCTAACTCTGCTGAATTATGTGACACCAGTCCTGTGAGACATATAGCCCATCTTGTCCCTCCTCTCTTAGAAGAGAGAGAACACCTTCAATCAATGCCAGAGACTTTCCCTTCCTAGGTTGTAACTAGATAATTGCTTTTCTACTTTTTTTTTTTTTTTTTTTTTTTTTTTTTTTGACACTAGATAAATATTTCTACGTGGGTGTTTGTCCTGGTGTCACAGCACACACCAAACCCCGGACACATCGGTCGCTTCTGGACAAAACAAAAAAAAAAAAAAAAAAAAAAACAGGAGAAAAGCAATTATCTAGTTACAACCTAGGAAGGGAAAGTCTCTGGCATTGATTGAAGGTGTTCTCTCT
>CAUYPK010032281.1:0-16836 GCA_963574355.1 Loris lydekkerianus | reverse complement strand
GCTCTCTGTGTCCTCAAAGGGATGATTGTAGGCAGGTCCCACCGGCCAGAGATGTCTGGAGTCTTGTCTCCCCAGATTCGCCAGGCCCAGTTACAGGGAAGCTGTTACTCAGCCGCCATCTTTAATCCGAGTCCTGTTTTTATTTTTTGGTTGTAGTTGTCGTTGTTTGGCAGGCTCAGGCTGGATTCGAACCCTCCAGCTCCAGTGTATGTGGCTGGCGTCCCAGCCGCTGAACCACAGGTGCTGAGCCACACAAATCTAAACATTCCTAAGATAATATTTCACAGGTGTAGAACCTTTGTGAGTAGGTCCGTCCCTGCCCTCTTTTCTAGCAGAATATCCCTCAGGATAAACATAAAGACTTGACTTTATCTGTCTTCCCTACTCAAGACCTTAGCAGGCACATAAATGCCTAGCACCTCACAGGCACTCGGTAGATATTTGTGGAATAAAATATTCAGGGCTGGCAATTAGCTTTGGAAAGACTCAACCATGATTAACAGAGCAAATTACTATTTGATAGGGCACAGATAATTACTTTAATTGCAGTATCCATTTTGTCTTAAGTTACCTAATAGCTTAAACTGCTTTAAATTGGTTTACATAGTTTGTTGTTTAAACTCTCTATTAACATGTCCTGGATACAAACACAATAAGGCTTTTGGATTTCGTATTTGTGTCTACAGAAATGAGACACATGCATAGAGAACACTTCCAATAGTGTTTACTATTAGAACTTATACCACATTGGCATGTAGCCTGCCGCACAGTCCACATTTACTGCAAGTGCAGGGAGTCAGCAATGAGCAAAGGACGCAGGGCTTCTGAGATCTCGCGAGAGAAGTGGCCATCAATTATCACTCAAATACATACGGAATTTCAAACTGTAGTAACTGTTTTGGAGAAACAATTATGGTGCTTTGAGAATGATATACCTTTAACCCTGGCCACCCAAGATTATTATCATCAAATAGATCAATTTACTAAGAGCCTTATAGGCAGGCACTGCACTAAGCACTTTTTGTGCAGTCTCTCAATTAATCCTCTCAAAAACCATTGGAAGGTAATGTTTAGAAAAATAATTCACAGAAAATCACACAGCTAGGAGATGGGGGAGTATGATGCAACAATTTCTAACCTCAAAAGGAGGTGAGAGTAAATAACTGTGATATTGTAAGAGATAAACACATACACATTTTATATACACAGTAGAACCTCCATAGTTGATCACTTCCTTAAGTTGACCTAATTTTCATAGACCAGACAGGCACCACATGTACGTATCAGCACAGTAGACCTAGTTCCTTATGTCGACCACTTCATATGTTGACCAGTTTGTTAGAGTTCCTTGGGTGGACTGTAAATTGTTACAGAGGTTCTACCATATGTGTTTTCATCCACAGTTCCTTCCTGGCAACTCCTATAGCTCTCGTTATAATGTTGGGGTATGTTAGGCCTCAGAAAACCAAATGTCTCTGACCTTCTCCACCTTATTTTCACCAGCTCCTTTCTCCCCACAAGGCAGGAATCTTCCCTTGTCTTTCTGTCTTAGAGCTGGCCATCAAGAAATTCTCAGACTGACCTTTGATTGCAGGTCATGAGATCACTATTTTAGAAGGGGTCCTGCCTCACACCCAGGAGGAAGGGCTGCTGCAGAGAGCAGCCAGAAACATCTGGACAGACCTTGCTGGGTTTCTCCACTGAGTCTATTAGTATTAGATTAGATCCTTTTGTCTGGTCACATTTCAACACAGTTATTCAGGTTTCAATCATGTCTGTTCAGGCTCGGCGTTCGTAGATCAGTGGTTAGGGTGCTGGCCACATGCGCCAGGGATGGTGGGTTTGAACCCAGCCCGGGCCTGCTAAACAAAAACAACAACAACCAAAAATGGCCAGGCATTGTGGTGGGCTTCTGTAGTCCCAGCTACTTGGGACGCTGAGGCAAGAGAATTGCTTAAGCCCAAGAGTTTGAGGTTGCTGTGAGCTATGATGCCACAGCATTCTACCAAGGGTGACATAGTGAGACTCTGTCTCAATAAAGAAAAATTCATATCTATTCAATGAAGTCTCCATAAAAAGCCCAAGAGGAGGCTCCCTACCTATGGCTCAAGTGGCTAAGGTGTCAGCCACATACACCTGAGCTGGTGAGTTGAAATGCAGGCCGGGCCCGCCAAACAACATTGACAGCTGCAACCAAAAAATAGCCAGGCATTGTGGCGGGTACCTATAGTCCCAGCTACTTGGGAGGCAGGGGCAGGACACTCGCTTGGGTCCAGGAGTGGGAGGTTGCTGTGAGCTGTGATGCCACAGCACTCTACCAAGGGCGACAGCTTGAGGCTCTGTCTCCAAAAAAAAAAAAAAAAAAGCCCCAGAGGCAAGAGTTTGGGGAACTTCTAGGTAGCCAAACACATGCAGGTTCCTGGAGGGTGGTACACCCAAGGAGAGCATGGAAGCTCCGAGTTCTTTCTACCACCCCTTGCCCTGTGCATATCTTCATCTGTATCCTTTATAATGGCCTTTACAACAAACTCGTAGATATAAGAAGTGTTCTCCTAAATTCTGTGAGCCACTCTTGCAAATTGAATCCAAAGAAGGGGGCCTGGGAACCCCAACTTGAAGCCGCTGGTCAGAAGTTCTGGAAGCTGGGGCTTGTGACTGGTGGGAAGGAGGGAGCTGTCTTGGGAACTGAGCCCTTTATCTACCCCCAGGAGGACAGCTTCAGAATTGACTTGTAGGACTTCCAGCTGGTATCAGTTGAAGAACTGAGTGTTTGCTTGGTGTGCGGAGAGAAACCCCACACACTGGGTCACAGAAATCTTCTGTGTTGTTTGTTGTTGAATGAGAGAGGAGGAAAAAAACACATTTGAATTGGTTTTTCCAAAAACAACAACCTAAGATACTACAACAGTGTCTCTTGAACAGAAGGAATATACGAATAAAAAATATAGAATTTCTTAGATTTTGCCATTACCAGCTCCCAGGGTCAACTTAAATTATTTTGATCATAATTCTTGCTGCTTAAGTTTGTGTAAAAAGATTAGATATGAACTCCAAATGTTTTCAGCTCTTAGATAACCTTAAAATGAAAACAAATGTATAAATTAAATACACATACAAACAAAGCTATCATTCAATTAACTGTTTTGTAATAACTTCAAACTTACAATAATGAGGCAGCATTTATTTAAAAGTAAGCATATATGAGTTGCCTATCATGTGTCAGGTCCTGCTCCCATCCCGGGGGATGCAGTGGCAGAGACAAACAATAAACACATGAGGAGTAGACTATAGAGCGTGTGAGGAGGTAAGTGCTGTGAGGGAAACATAGCAGGGACGGGGGCAGGGACGAGGCAGTGAACTTAAGAGGGTGGCCAGGGAAGTGGGATCGACTCAGCAACCTGGAGGAGGGAGGCTTTCTGCAGGGAGGACATTCCAAGTGTGTGTGTGGTGGGGAAAAAGGAATGCATGCATGTTATGGGGTGTGCTTGGTGTACTTGAGGAAATGCCAGGAGACCCGTGTGAATGGAACAGGGTGAACCAGAGAGGAAGCCATAGAAATTGAGGTAGGGGTGAGGGCAGGAGCAAACGGTCTCCCGGGTAATTGTGTCTCACTGCCTAAGACTCATCTCCTGTGTCTGCCCAAGGCAGTGTTACTCTCCATGTACACAACCATCTACAGTTCACCCAGTGGGTTGTGTTCACACACCCTCCATGCCGTCTCCCTCTGCCTGGACTCCGCCTTACACTTCAAGTCACACATAATATGGGCTTCTCTGGGAAATCTCTCCCCATCCTGACTGGACAGCCATCTGCTCATAACACCTGGCAGCTTCTGAACAACCCTAGTGTCCATCACACTGCTGAAATTTACTACTTACCTACCTTGCCTCTAGAAAATAAAAGCTTTTTGGCAGGGTATAGAGGCTTATGCCTATAATCCTAGCACTTTGGGAGGCTGAGGCTGGAGGTCAGCTTGAGGTCAAGAGTTTGACCTCAAGCCATCAGCCTGAGCAATGTAGCAAGAACCAGTGTCTATTTAAAAAAAAAAAAAAATGATAATGAGGAGGAGGAAGAGGGGGAGGAGAATTAGCTGATCTTGGCGGCACACACCTATAGTCCAAGCTACTCAGGAGGCTAAGGGAAGAGGAGGGCTTGAGCCCAGGAGTTTGAGATTGCAATGAGTTATGATGGTGCCACTGCATTCTAGCCTGGACAACAGAGTGGGGCTCTGTCTCAAAAAACAAACGAGGACACCAAAAACGAACATACCCTCGCTACCAATCCTGAAGGATCACTAGATTCAGCCACTGAGCTGAATTAAGTTGACTCTCCTTGGTTATTATTCGTTATCTTCCAACTACCCTACAAATTAGATGTTATCATTCCCACCTTTTAATGTAAGAATGGTAAAATTGGGCAGATTAAAGAACTTGCATTTTACCATCTACATCCAGGATTTGGATCTAAACTTATCTAAATCAGAAACTATTCCAAGCTGTAAATCAGAAACTTGTAAATTAGGAATGACTTTTGGTATGCTTTTTAATATTCTTTGATAAATCTGTTTACAGATTTAGAGAAAAACCTTTCTATACTGTATTTATATTGCTTGACATCATTGTGGCTTTTCAAGGAAGAAAGATCAAAAGCCTCAATCATTCAGCCACAAGAAAGAGTTCAGAATAGTTTGAAACAAAGGAATATATGTGAAGCATCGAGAACTGAGTGAAATATTGGAGAAGATGAAGACCACAGACCCTATACAAATGTTAGCTCTACAGGAAAACATTTATAAACCTCTAGAGCGTCTCCATACTTCCTTGAGAGTTACTCAAACTTTATATATGTGATAGAGAACACTATATATGTACCCAAAAAAAGGTCCAAAAGGTGAAAAATATAATGTTTTGGTTATTTCTGAGTTACAGAAAGTTTTTATTTGTTTTTCTCTGTACTTGCTACATTTAATTGACTGCAATTTTTTAAAAAGTCGCTTTACTAGGTGTAGAATATAAATGTCTTAACACAATAACTAAGAAAATGCCATAAAGGCTATGTTAACCAGTTTGATGAAAACATTTCAATTGTATATAAAACCAGCACATTGTACCTCATGATTGCAGTGATGTACACAGCAATTATTTAATAATAAATTTTAAAAAAATTATATATATATATATATATATATATATATATATATATATATATAAAAAGTCGTGATGAGCTTAGCATGGTAGCTTGCCCTGTAGTCCCAGCTACTTGAGAGGCTGAAGTGGGAGGATCCCTTGAGCCCAAGAGTTCAAGGCCAGCCTGTGCAACAAAGCAAAATTGTCTCTAAAAATATATATATGTACATATTTACATGTCTACATGTGTATTTATATATAAATTAAATTAAAAAAATAAAAACTGTGATGAAACTTAATAAGAAAGTGAATCCTGTCTAAAAATGGGCAAAAGACCTGAACAGATGCCTCACCAAAGGAGATACACAGATAGCAAATAAGCATCTGAAAATATGCTCTCCATCATACCTCATTAGAGAATTGTGAATTAAAATGAGATATCACTACATACCTATTAGAATGGTTAAAGTCCCAAAGGCTAACAGCGCCACATACTGGCAGGATGTGAAGTAACAGAAGCTCTCATTCACTGTTGATAGGAATGCAAAATGGTACAGCCACTTTAGAAGGTAGTTTGGCAGTTTCTTACCAAACCAAACATATTCTTACCATAAAATCCAGTAATTATACTCCTTGTTATTTATTCAAATGAACTAAAAATATATGTCCGCACAAAAACCCGTGCATGGATGTTTACAGCAGCTTTATTCATAATTAACTAAACCAAGATATCTTTCAATATAGGTGAGTGGATAAACAAATTGTGGTACATCAAGACAATAAACTATTATTCAGTGTTAAAAACAAATGAGCTGTCAAGCCATCAGACATAGCATAAACTTGAATACATATTACTAAGCAAAGTCAATCCAAAAAGGCTACATACTGTGTGATTCCAACCATAAGACATTCTGGAAAAGGTAAAATACAGAGAGAGTAAAGAGATTGGTGGTTTCCAGGGGTCAAGGGTAGGTAGGGATGAATAAGTGGAGCAAAGGAGAGTTTTAGGCAAGAAAACTCTTCTGTATGATACTATAGCGGTGGATACATGTCGTCGTATATTTGCTCAAACCCTGTAGAATGTACAACTCCAAGAGTGAGCCCTGAGGTAAACAATGAATTGGGGTTGGTAATGATGTGTTAACACAGATTCATCAGTTGTAACAACTCTGCCACTCCAGGTACATTTGTTAGTGGGGGAGGCTATTGAGGAGAAAGTTATATGGGACTTTCTGTTCTTTCCACTCAATTTGCTGTAAACCTAAAACTGCTCTAAGTATTTTAAGCCCATGATAAGGAAGTTTGGTGTTCAGAATGCATTCTAAGTGGATATAGAAATATTTGTGATTGTAAAGTACAGGTAGCAACAAATTTGAAAGACACAGGAGAACATGCTTTGGGATTGTAGGCAGTATTTGGAAAAGTACTGAGCAATCATCTCAGAGGAAGAGATTCCTCAGAAGAGGTCCTTCAGACTTCAGATTAAACTAGCAACCCTAACTAATCAGCTGGCTGGGCTGCAGGTAGAGCAAAGATTTGTAGACATTTCCCACCACTTCATAACATCTCCCCTCCCAATTTTATTTCTCATCTAGATGAAAGTCATTGGGATGTAGATAGTAAGAAGGGATTACAAAAAGGGATTCCATACTTCCCTAAACTTGGATGGTTTTCAATAGGGTCTAACTACTCATAATTCTCTGCAAGACCACTTGGCCATCGTGTTCTCGTCAGAGGGCTTTGTTCATAGGACAGCCTTTCCTTTCAAAGCATCACCATTCCACGTCCTATGTTCCAGAACCATGAAAGGGTTGACATGTGCAATTTTGCCTTGTCTGTCTGTTATTGATAACTAGTCTATCTGGGTAATACTGGTAATAACACCTAACATTTTATGGAATGTATACATTTGCCATCCACTGTTTTACTTGGATTCGCTTATTTAGTCTGCATAATGACCCAGTGAGGTGAATAGGAACATTGTCTCACTTCCCAAGTGAGGAACCAAGGTCCAGAAAGATTGCTATGTTACCAAGTGGCACCACCTCACAAACTGGAGAAGCAGTGTGGCCACTCTGTCATGCCCTTTCTTTCTTTCTTTCTTTCTTTTTCTTTTTTTTTGCAGTTTTTGGCCGGGACTGGGTTTGAACCTACCACCTCCGGCATATGGGGCTGGTGTCCTACTCCGTTGAGCCACAGGTGCCACCCTGTCATGCCGTTTCTTTAATGACAATAGCTAGCACCAGGGTCTCCAACAATAGTTCTGCAGGTTGCTCATGGGATAATGTTGCCACCCTGGCAAGGGGGTGCATAAAGACAGATATATAGTTACCACTGAGCTTGCCAAACTGCGGACCCACGGGGCTGCCTGCATCCACACGGAGAAGCCGTTACCTAATTAGCCCAAAGGTGCTGCAAGTGAGGTTCTGAGTCGAATGCTTTGTTAGACCGTATGATTTAATACAGGTGCCCTGCATCTCCATCCCTTCTGTTTTCAAGATCTCAGTACTTCCTACACAATGCAAAGAATTCTGTATTGCTTACATTTTGAGAAATTTATGACATTTTTAAAATACTTTTAACCCTAACTATGAATGTCACCTTCTTGCTTTGGTTTTATGTATCACAAGATGCCTGCAGATACTAAATTCTTGAGCAACTTTAAGAAACTAGATCAACCAGGGGATATTTCATGACTTTTACATAGGCCATTGATTATTTTATTTTATTTTATTTTTGAGATAGAGTCTCATTATGTCACTCTCTCTAGGGTGCTGTGGAATCATAGCAACCTCCAACTCTTGGGCTTAAGCAATTCTCTTGCCTCAGTCTCCCAGGTAGCTGGGACTATAGGTGCCCGCCACAATGCCCGGTTATTTGCTGTTGCAGTTGTCATTGTTTAGCTGGCCTGGGCCAGGTTTGAACCCACCACCCTCGGTGGATGTGGCTGGCACCGTAACCACTGTGCTACGGGTGCCAAGCCAAGGCTATTTAATAATTTTAAGACATAAACTGCTTAAACCTAAATATCCTGCATTTTAGAAGTAATATATTTATTCATTTATGCTTTCAATAAACACATATTTTTGGAGGATCAGGCACTATTAGGTATGTAGAATTCACCAAACAATAAAGATGTCATTGCTTTAGAGAAATTCTAGACAAACAAGGGAGACACAGGAAACGGAGCTCATTTATTTGTTCCTCACTGTATACTGACTTAAGACTTATTGTATATCAAACTCTGTGTTGAGTATGAAAAGTGCAAAGAGGCTCTGAACTGTTACCATCATACAAGACAAATGCTGCTGAAACTAAGATGTATTTTCAGTCAAGTCAAAGTAAAATTGCAATTATTTTCTCACAGAATCTCCTCAAACCACCCTCTTCTGTGGTAGTCTTGAAGAAATGCTCAAAATGAAACTATTTTTGAAGTTGTGACAAAAATATTTTGATAAGCCCTGAGCCAAATTATGCCTACCTTAGAGAAGACCAATTTATGCATGATATAAATACTAATGTGTAATGTTTAAATCTGCAATGTTAGTAACAATTAATATAGATTCTCAGATTACAGTGTATTTGCACAAACTTTACTCCATTTGATATTCATAAAGCCTGGAAAGAGAAGAGTTCCTTATTTCCATCCCCTTTAATAGGGTTAAACCACCCCGGTGAGGTGGAGCAACTTACCTATGATCCTTTAACTAACAGGTGGATCTGGGTCTCTAAACCAAGTCTCCTGTAGATTTCACAGTGACAATGCAGAATCCCCTATGTAGTCTTTCGTTTTTACAGTCGTGACAGGGTTATTATTTTTCATTGACAGCTTCATAAAATATTTATATTATAATAAATCTTTCAATATGAAAGAGATAAATATTTCAAAACACATCTAAAAAGTATTATCTATTAATACTTTGCTGGAAACCACTGTCACCTATAACCACGTTTAATGACTAGACCCATGCCACAGGGTAGGTATGCTGTAGTGTCAAAGGATCCATGATTTATGAGGCATTGGACAGCTCATCCTTGAATTAATGTAGTTTCAATTTAGTTTGGTTAATTTCACTCACTAGTATAGGCAACCACTGGGAAATTCTTAGGAAAGTGATGCCATCTAGTGGTGAAATCAGGGCAGACGCACTATGATCCTTCACTAAGTGACAAAATACACAGAATTATTAAAAAGGAACGAAATGAGACACATGCTACAATGGGGATGAACTTTGAAGACATTGCACTAAGTGGAAGAAGCCAGACACAAAAGGTCACATGTCCTATGACTCAATTTGTATGAAATATGCAGAATAGCTAAATCCACAGAGACAGCAAACAGACTGGTGCTGGAGCAGGGCTGGCAGAGAGAAGGGGAGTCACTGGTAATGAGCTTCAGGGGATTTGGGGGTGATAAAAATGCTTTGGAACTACGTGTTCCAAATGTTCTAGATGTTCCCCAAGGTTGTGAATACACTCAATGCCACTGAAATGTTAGCTTTGAAGACAATAAGTGTATAGAACGCATTGCTTTGTCATATCTACATTTACACAAAACATATAATAAACCATTTGTTGACTAAGGTGATGTGAAAGGTGCTACAAAAAGATAAAAGATTTGAAAGTCAATTATAACTATTTTTTATAGTTATAATTAAGTGGTGAAGGGTCGTACATTTAAATAAAAATACTAGAAGGTAGAACGTGACAGGTGACACAAAAGGAGGTAACTACTCATGTCAAGTGGAGGAGGACAGCGACGCTTCACAGCGGGGCCAGTGGCTGCGCAGGAAAGATCCATGAAGGTGATTGCTAATGTGGAGCTTGATGGAAACCAACACACTGTGTGGAGAAAAGCAGCATAAATTTAAAAGCCCTGCCATGCGGCCTGACAGAGACAATCGTGTGCCTCTCTCCTATGCCTGCTGCAGCGGTGAGATCCCAGCACCAATATTCTGAGAGGCAGCGCTCATCTCGCCAGCACTGAGCCAATATCTGGAAATGAATTCCCACCATGCTGCTTTGACTGAGAGCTCAGAGCAGTCTGTGGAGTCATTCCATGCAGAAAAATCCAAAATAAACTGTGCAACGTGGAGCATAGCTCCCTGGTCCTTAAGTGGGGAGCATAATGACTTCCATCCGAAGAATGTAGCATGGGAGGAGGAGAAGAAAGGACAACCTTACAGTGAAGGAACTGGACAAACACTACCTCAGCCAGGTGATCAAGGTCAGCATCATCAGCCATAAGTGAGGAGGTTAATGGCTCACTTATTATTTCCTCCTGAAATCCATATCCCAACCTAGTCATGACAGAACGTTAGACAGATCCCAACTGAGGGACATTCTACTAGATGCTTGCCCAGTACTTCTGAAAACTGTCAAGGTCATTAAAAACAAGGCAAGTCTAAGAACCTGCATAGTCAAGAGGCATCTAAGAAGACATGACGGCTAAATGTACTATGGCATCGCCGAGGGGATGGAGATCTGAATAAAGGAGTGTTAATATCGGTTCTTTCATTATGGCAAACGCACCAGCTAAGGTAAGATGTTTGGCTTCACACTTATTTTTCTCTGAATCTAAAACTGTTCTAAAATAAAAATATCTTCAAAAATACCTACCAATGCAAAATAAAAGCAGATTTGTACTGCATTTCATGTGCTGAGAGAAGTGTAATGACTTAACACTCACACAACCAAATTTTGTGATCCCCTCCTAACCCTTTGTCCTTCTCTTATAACCTTACCTTGAACTTCAAATGCATTATTCCCATGTATGTTTTGTAATACTAATACTCAAGTATGCATCCATAACTAATTTATAGTATTAAAGTTATATATTAAAATTATATATTTCCACAAATACCTATACATGCAAGTGAATTTAAAAACAAAACAAAACAACAACAAAAAAAAAAACCAGGAATCTCCATGCTGTGCTCAGGAAGGAGGGGTAGTGGAACTAGAGCAAAGTGGAACTCTCACCTGATAGGTTATTATTGAATTATTTCAAGGAGATTGTATTATTTTTATAATTGGCAAAAAATATATAAAGGAACATGGTTTTGATCACTTTCGTTACTAGTTTCCTTCACCTCACACAGTGTCCTGCAGCCAGAAACTCTCACTTTTCTATGTTTATTCATGCTAAAATTTTATGAGTGCTTACCCTCAGCATTCCCCCCTGCCAATTAATCCAGTGCTTCTCAGCCCTGCTAGCATATTAGAATCACTTGGGGAGATTAAAAAACTGTCCCCTGTCTCAACATATTAATTGGAATCACTACAGGTAGGCCCCAAGAATCTGCATTTTAACAAGGCACTCAGGGCCGGAGCAGTGGCTCACGCCTGTAATCCCAGCACTCTGGGAGGCCAAGGCAGGTGGATTGCTTGAGCTCAGGAGTTAGAGACCAGCCTGAGCAAGAGCAAGACCTCATCTCTGCTAAAAAGAGAAAAAGTAGCCAAGTGTTGTGGTGGGCGCCTGTAGTCCCATCTACTTGGGAGGCTGAGGCAAGAGGATTGCTCAAGCCCCAGAGTTGGAGGTTGCTGCGAGCTATGACACTACAGCACTCTACCCAGGGCAACAGAGTGAGATTCTGTCTCAAAAATAAAAAGTAAAAAAATAACAAGGCTCTCGAGTGCTTCCTGTGGTTTTTAACAGCCGTATCACAGACCAAAAGTGTAAACAGGCTTAACTGTATACTTGATGGACATCTGGATGCTTATTGATTTCATTAACAAAATAAGCATCCTGTGTTGTGGGGAAACTGCTGAATGCCACACAGAGAAAATGTACTTGAAAAAATAACAGATGTGTGTTTTTGTAATAAATATAGTCTTGTGGGTAGAAATCATGTGTCTAGTAAGATGTTTGTCAAGCCCTTTGTGTTGTATGTAGCAGTGAGCGCTTAGCAGTGCTTAGCACAAGAAATTACCCACTGAGTAAATGGATGGATAAATAAGTAAACAAATGAAAAATTACCAGTGTGTCCAAATGAACTGAGGAAAGTGTCCAACCTGCGGCCTGGGGGCAGCATGGCGATTACTTGAGGGCTGCTTTGCTTATGTGTGGTGTCGAGTGAGTACGCACAGACCTATTCATTTGCTCATCAGTTTTCGTGAGTGTTTATGTAATTCATCAAAGTTTATTCTTACAATGCTTGGCAAAAAAGGAAAAAGGTTGGACATCTGTGGAACGGGAGGAAACGTCGTTTGTTCAGAATTTACTAGGCACCTACTGTATGCCAGGCACTGTGCTAAATTTTAGAGAGTGGGTTTCCACCAAAATAAGGACTTTTTAATAACTGAAGCTGAGGCGGAAACACAGAAAGCATGCATTCGCCTCCAAACATTTCTCCTTCCTTCTCCTACTCTTTTCTGGTGGAAAATGAATTGCCTTAGTAAGAGAACATGTGCCAACGCTGGGTCTCCAAAGAGCTACATAACGAGGCAAATGTCCTGACGAGAAGGCAGAAGAGCTGGAAGAGGATGTGGGGAAGCAAGGTCTTATCATCTGACCTCCCTGGTCCTTAAGCCTGGGCTGGGTCCTTGCTAGCTGACGCTCACTTTCCTAAACAGCTGTACTCATCTTCAGAGTCATTACATCCGAGTTAGGGTTCCCAGCCTTCTGTGCGCTCCACTAAGAACAGAGCAAAAGGAGGTAAATTATATTTAAGTCTCCTCAAACTTCAAATCAGCAAAATTCTAAGAAAATTTAAATGGTGTGAACTAAAATACAATCCTAAGGCTCCCCCCTCAGCAACTGACTCACTGGATCCTCTTGGCCAAGAGGATCTCTAAAACTGAGTTGCCGGCCATGAGAGAGATCAGACCTGCCTCCTCATGTCACCTCCTCTTCTTAGAGCCGTCCTTTGCCACTCACTGACGGGCCCAAGGCTACGCAAGATGTACCGCAGATCCTTAACATACAGAAGAAACCATGTGAGTCTGTTCAGCACTTTGTGTCTAGTTAATAAACCCTTTATCTTAAGCATTCCTTTTCACTGACTCCTGGTCTTTTCAGTCAATAGTCAACTAAAGAATCTTTAAACCCACCTATAACCTGTAAGCTCCCTCTACCAGATTTCCCACCTTTTGGGCCAAACCAAAGTATGTTTTCCACCTATTGATCTGTGACCTCACCTGTAATTCCTGTCTCCCCAAAATGTATAAAACCAAACTGTAACCCCTCCACCACAAGTCCACTTGGCTCAAGACTTCTTGGGTGTGACTCCGGGTCATGGTCCTCAAATTGCTCAGAATGAATTTTTCCTTAAGTTATTTTACAGAGTATGGCTTCTTTTCCATTGATAATAGAGGACTTTTGCTGTTAATGCCCAGGGCCAACATAATTCTGCTATCTGTTCTAAATTACGGGTGCCACATCACTACATTTTCTTAGATAAATTCTTGAACCAGATGCCAAGACGAAATTTTATTAATAGCACATTTTTAAAGCATACGATTTCAAGTTTGAGATGTAACAGAATTATCAGGATATTTTAAAAGGCTAGAAAGCCCTTTTAGAGTAGAATGCAATGTCAAGTCAATGATATACCTATTTTGTTTTTTTGCTACAACAAGAAAAGTTTTCCCTTCATAATTATGCTGATTGACATTTTTTAGTTAATGTGTGTTATAAATCGCCGTCATTACCCTGACCTGATTTAAATACAAATATGTGGTGTGCTCATGTGATTAGAATGTTATTTACAGTCCCAGCCCTTTGTTGATTAAAATACCAACTTTAACTTCTCTGTCTTCTACACTACTCCCCACATCTATACCTTCAGGAAACAGACAGTGATTGAAAATATGGTAATGGGAAAGGAGAGAATGTGAAATAATCACTATGCAGTGTTGCCTTTCTGAAAGCAGATTATGTGCCCCAAATTCCTTTTTTTTTTTTTTTTTTTGATACAGTCTCACAATGTTGCCCTGGATAGTGTGCTATGGCATCACAGCTCACAGCAACCTCAAATTCTTAAGCTTAAGCGATTCTCTTGCCTCAGCCTTCCAAGTATCTGGGACTACAGACACCTGCCACAATGCCTGGCTATTTTTTGGTTGTAGTTGTCATTGTTGTTTGGCGGGCCCAGGCTGGATTTGAACCCGCCAGCTCTGGTGTATGTATGTGGCTGGTGCCCTAGCTGCTGAGCTACAGGTGCTGAGCCCACCCCAAATTCTTAACAAATACCTCTGTTAAATGGTCCTATGGGTAGCCAGCCATTGGTTTTTTAGCTGTGACTTAAAAGAAAAATGGGTCTTGGCTAAAGTCATGTGATTAGTTCAAATGTCAAAATCATTAAGAGATTTGGTAGGGTGGTGCCTGTGGCTCAAATGAGTAGGGCGCTGGCCCCACATGCTGGAGGTGGTGGGTTCAAACCCAGCCCCAGCCAGAAATTGCAAAAAAAACCAAACAAACAAACAAAAGAGATTTGGTAATACCCCATATTGATTATTTAACTGCAACATGGAAGTTTTAAGAGGTCGTAATTGCACAAACTACTACAATTTGTAAAAACTTATGTTGAATAGAGTTTTTATTATATATACTCATGATAAAATATTATGTATACTAGCAAAAAATATATAAATAGCAATCTAGGAACACATTTTGCAACTAAGTCCATGAAACAGCTGTATAGACATAGATGTTCCTATATATCTTTGCAGTGAAATGATTTGTATAACTTAAACTTTCAAAATTCTAGACCTTATATTTTCAGAATAATATAGTATATAGATAACAAAACCAAAAAGTGGGCTTTTTAAATGTGTATGTTTTACTTCATTATCGTCTCATTAAGTAGAGAAAAAACATATCTCAGGTGGTGTCTGTGGCTCAGTGAGTAGGGCGCCAGCCCCATATACTGAGGGTGGCAGGTTCAAAACCAAACCCTGCCAAACTGCAACCAAAAAAAAAAAAAAAAAAAAGAAAAGAAAAAAACATATCTCTAGTTTTGCATAAATACAACTACCCTAGGAAGAAAAATTCAGCAGTTATATAATAAAAGTTGAAGACAGCATTTAATTTACTGTGGCACAGGTTTTCTCAAAGTAACACAGTTTATTATGCATTAATAGAGATGTCTAACCATCTAGATGCTCGTTAACATTTTAAAATAAAAATTAATATTTTGAAATAAAAATAAATATGTAGGTTGAATAAGTTATTTTAATTTGTTTGATTATATATATATTTTTAGGCTAGTCAAGTGAAGCAGTGGAAGTGGAGAAGAAACAAAGGAAACTGTAAAGGGTTGTGATTATTGGCTGTAAACACCTCTGTGCTCAGATCAGCCAAGTAATTTTTAGTCAGCTGAGGATTTTGACATTCCAGATCCTGAAGAATCTAAAACATCCCACCTCCTCTTCTCAATTCTTGACAACTACTTATTTTTAAAAAATGAAGTAAAGGATGGATGTGGTGGCTCACTCCTTTAATCTTAGCACTCTGGGAAGCCCAGGGAAGAAGATTGCTTGAGGTCAAGAGTTTGAGACCAGCCTGAGCAAGAGCAAGATTCCATCTCTACAAAAAAGTAGAAAAAATAGGGCAGTGCCTGTGGCTCAAAGGAGTAGGGCACTGGCCCCATATGCTGGAGGTGGTGGATTCAAACACAGCCCCAGCCAAAAACAAACAAACAACAACAACAAAAAAAAAAAAAACTGCAGAAAAAATAAGCCAGGCCTTGTGGCGTGTGCCTAGAGCCCCAGCTACTGGGGAGGCTGAGGCAGGAGGATCTCTTGAGCCCAGGAGTTTGAGATTGCTGTGTGCTAGGCTGAGGACATGGTACTCTAGCCCAGAAGACAGACAGTTGCCTCCAATAAAAAAAGAAAAAGAAGAGATAATGACTTTCTATTACTTTTATGTTGAAGCTTCAGGGAAATATAAAGACATCTCTTAAGATAATGAAAGGGCCCTTGATTCTGCCAACACTGAAATGGAATTTGCTACTAAATTCCTGAGCCAAGCTCAGGAGATGTGATTAATACATACTAGTTGAACTTAGTAGGCCTTTCATGGAACAGAATTTAATAAACAAGAGTTAGCCTTTCGGCCAGAGATGCCATCTTCCAACAATTCACCAGAATGACAAACACAAAGGGAAAGAAGAGAGGCACCCGATACATGTTCTCTAGGCCTTTTACAAAACATAGAGTGGTTCCTTTGGCCACATATATGGGAATCTATAAGAAAGGTGATATTGTAGACATCAAGAGAATGGGTACTGTTCCAAAAGGCATGCCCCATAAATGTTACCCTGCCAAAATTGGAACTCTACAGTGTTACCCAGCATGCTGTTGGCATTGTTGTAAACAAACATGTTAAGGGCATGCTTCTTGCCAAGAGGATTAATGTTCGTATTGAGCGTATTAAGCACTCTAAGAGCCAAGATAGCTTCCTAAAGCCCATGTAGTAAAATGATCAGAAAAAGAAGGAAGCCAAAGATAAAGATATCTGGGTTCGATGAAAGCATCAGTCTGCTCCACCCAGAGAAGCTCACTCTATGAGAACCAACAGAAAGGAATCCGAAGACCTATCATCCATAAAGACCAGCATAATTCTCCACCACAAAAGTAAACCCACCCAGAAAATTTTTGATCAAATTCCAACTTCCACAGTCGCAAAAGGATTAAAAATGTCCACCGGACTCTCGAAAGGCTTATCAATACTCTCAATCAATGTGAATGGTTTAAACTGTCCTCTAAA
>CAUYPK010032280.1:0-11990 GCA_963574355.1 Loris lydekkerianus | reverse complement strand
TCAGGAATGGAAGAAAAGTATCCAATGTACTCAGCCCTACTATGAAGCTAAATTATAGCTTTCACATGAAGGCTATAACCCAACTATACCACAAGACTATGGGGAAAGGGCCAAGGAAGGGGAAGGGAGGGGGGAGGTTTTGGTGTAGGGAGGGTAATGGGTGGGGCCACATCTATGGTGCATCTTAGAATGGGTACAGGCGATTGCACTAATGTTCACAGCTATGATTTAACAATAAAAAATAAAAATTTTTAAAAAAAAATTTGTTTAAGTAAATTAATTTCAAGTTAATGTGATAGTACAAACACCCAGGTCAAAATATTTGATTTTTTGAGGTAGAGTTCTTCTTGTGGTTGTTTACCACACAAAAAAAGTGTGCCACTCTCCCCTTCTCTATGCCCATTCAGTGAGAGTACCAAGGCCCCTTCCCTTCCCTTGTTACCTCTTCCCTCAACTTGAATTGAAATGAGTTTCTCTCCTATTTGGGCATGCATTGGATTGTCTATTGGCTTTATATTAGTATTGCGTACATTAGATATTTGCTTTTCCATTCTTTTGATACTTTACCAAGAATAATGTGTTTCAACTCAATTCAGGATATTAAAAAGATGTGAAGTTATCACCTTTTTATGGCTGACTAGTATTCCATGGTGTGCATATACACGACTTGTTCATCCATTCCTGAGTAAATGGCCATTTAGGTTATTTCCATATCCTGGTGGGTTGTAAATTGGGTTCCAATAAACATTCTAGTGCAAATGTCCTTATGGTAAAATGATTTTTTTTCTTCTGGGTAGATGCCTAGTAATTGGATTGTGGGATCAAATGGAAGGTCTATTTTGAGTTCTTTGAGGGTTCTCCATACTTCTTTCCAAAGAGGCTGCATGAGTTTGCAGTCCCACCAACAGTGTAAAAGTGTTCACCTCTCTCCACATCCTCAAAAGCATCTGCTGCTTTGGCACTTTGTGATGTGGGCTAATCCTACTTGGGTTATGTGGTATCTCAGTGCAGTTTTGATGTACATTTCTCTGATGATTAGAGAGGATGGGCATTTTTTCATATGTTTATTAGACATTCATCCATCTTCCTTAGAGAAGGTTCTATTCATGTCTCTTGCCCAGTGTTTCCTTTAATTCTTTAGACTTGATTTACTTAGTCTTTTAATGTATTTAAAAAGGTTGATTTAAAGTTTTTGTCTGTCAAATCCAATATCTGGGCTCCCTTAGGGACTTTTCATGATGGCTACATTTTCCTCTTGAATTTAACAATCATGTCTATTTCTTTGTATCTCTCATTATTATTTGTTGAAAAGAGAACATTTAAAATAATATATTAGTATAACTCTAGTATCCCATACATTTTCACCCCTCCCACAGTTTATTGATATTGTTGCTGTTTTCTTTTTCTCATTTGTTGCTGTTTTCCTGGATTAATTCTTTAGATTCTGTATTATCTATAATGTGAGACCACTGAAATTTCTGAGAGATTTATTTTTCAAGTTTTTGTTTTTATTCTTATTTTTAAGGCTTGGCTTCCTAGGGGTTACCACTTGATCAGTGATTCGTCAAAATACTTCCATAAATGCACTTTCTTTATGTCTTCTACATTTTGTTAAGGGAATCTGCAAATGAAAGCCCACCTTCAAATTGTAGGTTTAAAAGACAGGATTAGGTTTTACTTGCAGGTTATGTCCTCAAGGTCAACAAGGGGTAAATGTCTGATGTCTTATACTTTCCCTTGTTTTTACTGTACACAGTGCATGCAAATATACCTATTAGATCTGCAGGAATATGTTGGCATTTTGAAAGTTCCCTTTGGTTCTCAAGTCCTCTAAAAGTTCGTTTTAATTTTTTTGTTCAGGATCTAGTTTTTCCTAACTCAAATCGCTGCCTCATCATTTGCAATGTCGCTTAGCAGATTAGCAGATTGCTATTTCCACTGATTCCCATAGATAGGATCTTTTCCTCCCCTTGCTGAGCTGACTCTGTCAAATAAAATAGCCACACAAGCCTGGAAATGGAGATTTTCCAGGAAGCTACTCATTTGGACAAAGTGTTGACTGTGCTTTGAAGACAGGGTTTTTAAAAATACAGCTCCAAAAAATGCCAATCCTTTCTTTACTGTGAGGCTGATGGCTTTTCATAGTTGCAGTGCCACTGAGCTAATGAGAAAGGGTGTGGTGGGAAATAGCCTCAAGTTAAATGCCACACAATCTGCTGTCTTACTGAGATTTAGTCATTTCTTTTGTATAGCAATTTTGTTTGATAATTTTGTTTAATTTTAAGAGTTCTGAAATTATTGGTTTAGTTTTGTCAGTATTTTCATTGTGTTTGTAGGGAAGCAGGTTCAAAGACTTCCTCACTTCATCATGCCATAAACCTATCTAATCCTGAGTTTTTAAACTCTGAGGTGATGTGCACTGGTGTCATCCTTTTATTTTATTTTATTATCCTTTATTATCCTGAGATTTTCCAACTTAGAAGCACATGTTCTTACCTCCAGCAATATTTCTCATATGATTTTTAAAACACTTTTCCTTTTCTCTCTTTTCCTTTTGTCTCTATCTGAAATGTTTACTTCTCATACGTGTATTAATTTCCCATACTTCTTTCTATTTATCTCATTTTTGCTTCTTTTCATTGTCTTTTCATTGCTTCTTTCATTGTCTTTCATTGTCTTTTCATTGTTTGCTTGATATTATCTTCTCAAACTACTCTTAGATGTTTTATTCTGGTGGCTCTTTACTGAATTTCTATTAAGTATTTATCCTTCATTTTTTTTTAAAGGACATACTATTCTTATTTTGTGACTATTACAATTTCTTATGTTCCATTGTGCAAATCAATTAGCATTTCTTATAAAGTTTTTTTTTGACGGCTTCTAGGTTTTCTGGAGTTTCTTTCTTTCCTTCTGCTTACTATGGTCTCTGCTTTTAGATTGGGAGCATATTTCAATGTCTGGTGGTCCCTGGTTATTTGTTGTCACATTGAGAGTGAGGCAGTAAAATTTACTAGCAACTTTATATGTTTTTAGACTGGTGGGCTTTGCATTGAGTGATTATTTAGTTGTGAGCAGAACATTTAGCTTGGGGACTCATGATATTTTGCAAGAATTTTTCTTTCCTTTTTTATTTTTTAGGGTCATTAATCTCCTTAGTTTTACCACTTCCTAGGGGCTAGAAGTCTGGTCTCCATTATCCTATATACTTTTAGTTAATAACCTTCTTATTTTTCAACTCCACACATTGGCTCTTCTGTTCACTTTAATCACAATTTTGATATTTCTGAACGTCATGTCTTTTGAGGGTTCTTCAGGGAAAATTATCCCTCTCATTTTTCCTCCTTCCTTCATGGTGATATAAGCTGTATTTTCTGCATCTGCTAACTCTGTCACCATTCTTCATCTGTTTTCTGCTTTTCAACTTTTTGAAATCTTTTATCTGCTAAATAAAGCTCTCTCTAAAAGAAGAAGGAAGTAATCATTTTTAGTTGGAAGTCTTTTACATTTCACTTTATAAACAAGACGTTTGGGTAATTTTCTGTATTAAACCTATTGTTAATAATAATTAAATTCTAGCTTCTAGGAATTTTTTGCATATGGGTGTATGGAATATTTTACAAAATGTAATTTGTAATATTAGTTCAATGTGCACTTAGAATTGTGAGGGTATGACATAGGAAGTGTACAAATCATTTGGTTAATGTCTATGTACACAGACATCTACTTTACCATCCAGAATAAGATGTAGACTGACTTTTACTGCATCACAGAAAGCTCTGCAGGCTGCCTTACAAACGATCTTGCACACAGTCATCTAAATATCACAGCTATAAATTGTCTGCACTTGTTCTTGGAGTTCATGTACCCAGAAACCAGACAGTATGAATTTTTTTGTGTATGGCTTCTTTGGCTCAACATTACATCTATAAGATTAATCATATTGCTATATGGTGCACTAATTAGTTTTGCATTGTTGTCTGGTAATGAACATTTGTGCTGTTTTCAGATTTTTTTCTATCATTCATAAAGCTGATATAAACATCTAGTAAACATCTATGTTCTTTTTTTTTTTTTTTTTCTTGAGACAGAGTCTCACTGTGTCATCCTGGGTAGAGTGCTGTGGTGTCATAGCTCACAACAACCTCAAACTCTTAGGCTTAAGCAATTCTTTTGCCTCAGCCTCCCAAGTAGCTGGTACTACAGGTGCCCGCCAGAACACCTGGCTAGTTTTTTCTTTTTGGTTGTAGTTGTCATTGTTGTTTGGCAGGCCGCGTCTGGGTTCAAACCTGCCAACTCTGGTGTATGTGGCTGGTGCCCTAGCCACTGAGCTACAGGCACTGATCCAAACATCTACTTTCAAGTTAAAAAATATTTATAAGGGAATTAGTAATATGTAGCCAATTAGCAAAAATTAAAACTGCATAAAGGAATTTTATGTAATGATACTAGGATGCATTATTAGTGGGAACATTAATTCTCATCACATGAGGGAATTAATGTTATATCCCCCAGCAGAAATGCTGCAGGTTTTTGAAGATTTGGAAGAAAGCTATTTCCTATAAAAAGAATAAAACTTACAAAGCTGATAAATATTTTCAGCTACTGCCTTCTTGCTAGTCAAGCTGTGATCAGGCAGTTCTCTTTCTCTGATACTCCGTCTGCTCCAATTTTCAAGTGAGCCACATGAAATGAACCAGATACTTTATGAAAATGATTATCATCAGTACCATTTTACAAGGGTTGCAATTTCACCCAAGTACCACATAAGTGGTTTGTTTAAACATTCAGTTATATTTTATGAGTTGGATTTTTTGTATATTTGGGAGGGAAATGAAGCAATTAAGACTTGGCCTTTGGCACTGTCACTGGTATTTCCATTAGTTTGTCAAATTAAACATTATATAATACTGTTAAAAATGGCTAGTTGTATTAAACCAATTACTCTAAAATGTAAACATGTGAAACGCTTTATTTATTCTACCTAAAATGGTAAGATCAATGTATTCATGTAAAACATTTGTTCTCACTGTAGTGTCCCAGTACTGAAAGTCTCAGCTCTAGCATGACTTAGAAGCTAGTTAGACATGCAATTTTGGGATCTTCCCCTGAAAACTTACAAAGTTAAAAATACCATTTTGCATTTTGGGATAGATCTTTGATACAATTCCTTTCTTCATCTGAGTCCTTGCCTCCAGAAAGCAAAGCTACTACTGATTGTTAAAAGTAGTTCTCTTATTCCAGTTTAGTGGAAAACTCTTCAGTTAAAAAAATAGAAGTATATCATTCAGTGGTATTTATGAAAAGGGCATTATAAAATGAGTTTCTTGGCTTAACGAAGAAGTACAGTCAGAAAGAAGAATCAATTCTGGCTCCAGCTAGGTGGAGGGAGTCTGGAGGGGGGCTGCTCTGGTTTGTAATTGCATCTTGTTCTTAAAGGTAAGACCAGGCTATAGGTCTCTCTCATTCTCAAATGCCTCATTTAAACTAAGACTTATATAATAACAACCTGTGTTTCCTTTGTTTTACATTTTCATTTTACTTTTCCATAACACCTTGGCTTTAGAAGTGCTATTTATTTGTGAAGCATGGTGGGTGGGGAGCCACAGATAATCTGAAAATCAAGATGTGCAGGAAGCTATCGATATTTTAGTATCAACCTATTGATACAAAATGGAATGTTGGTACTTTAATATCACCATTCACTGCTAATGGGTTAATATTAAAGTCACCGAAGAGCTAAGCATATATATACAAAATGTTGAAGACCTCTCACTACAACCTATGTGAGTTAAGGAGCAAATTTGCTCAATTAAAGGTGTGTTTAATTCTCACCCTGATAACATCTCCTATTAAGATTAAGAGAAGCAGTTGTGACCATGTGTAACACAAGAACTTTTTCTGTAATGTACAGGTGCTTTATACAGATGTATATTTTGCTGAGATAATTTGGGGGATATTGTTGCTATTCCCAGGAAGCCACAAGTCACAATTTTTCAAGGTATAGGTGTCTGACACCTCTGTCACAATAGCAGCACCATTTTCTAAGACTCTGAAGGTCTAAATGGGTTCTCCTTTCTCTCCCTTTCTGTCTGCATTTGTAATCATATAGATAATTCTCCTAATTCTTTGGGTGAGGATGCTGATCAGGGAAATAGAATGCCATTGCCCTGCTCTGTGTGGGTAACCTTAGTCATGTAAATACCATAGATCAAAATGATCTAATGGCAAACACCTTGAGAATTCTCTCTTCTGGGTTTAGTGTTGACTATAGTAAAGATGACAATCTAAGGAGATAGAACACATGTCTTCAGTTTCCCCTTTGGAAATTCAGCCATGACTTACATGGATGGTGGGTTTTCTCTGACCAGTGATCCTCATAGCCATTCTATGAATAAGTTACATAATCACAAAATGATGACCATGAAATTATTTATATAAGCAGGTAATTGGCTGCCTCTGATTATGCCAGGCTTCTGAGATATAATTTCTTACTCATTACTTATTTAGTAGAATTAGTGTAGTGGTCAAGAAATTTGTGATAATATAATTCTGACAAATTCATTCAAATGTGGGATTATTAAAGCCAGAAAAAAATTTATCATAATCTTAGCTTACTACAACTGAATTCATGTGGAACTCCACTGGCTATTCCCGGGAATTATAGCCTTTCTCCTGCTCCTTCTCCAAGCTTTCCAACAATTCTCACTTTTGAGTTTTAGAAGAGTCTCTCAGAGTAATGGTGTTCTGACTCACTCACTATAGAAGTTGATAGAATTCAAATCAAGTCAGATGTGTTTTCCATCAGCATCTAGAAAATGTTATTCCAAAGTGACCTCAGATTATAAACATTTACAGTGTTTCCTGGAAATAAACAGATTTGAAAGAAAATAGCCTGGTGGCAGAGCTAAAATGCTGAACTTTTAGTTGCTTTTGTGATAAACTGAGAACTGGTCCAGAGATCTGGATTTTCCTGGAAGTTCTACCAGGAAGGTGGTTCTCCTGGGCCTTATTATTTTTACTTATTATTAAGTAGTATGTCTTATAAATAATTGCTATGTCAAAATATTTGAGAGCAAAAACACAGCCATTTGTTTGTCCAACTGCTCTGGAATTCCTAACATTGGTGTTGTAAGACTCTGGATGCATTTTGTTTTAAATGAGAAAAGTCCTAATATTTTAACATACAATTCTTATTCATTCCCATCATTGTTAGTGTAGAAAAACACAGAGCCTGGCAATGGTTGTTTCTTTCTTCTTACCAGCAAGTGGGTGGTCCAGTACAGACCATTTGTTAAACATTATTGAAGGGCACTGAGTATGAATAAACACTTCTTAGCAGAAAAAGGAGTCAGGTAGTGGAGGCTGCTATGTCCTAGGAATAAAATGGATATTTATATCTTCATCCAACGGAGCCTGTTTGTAATGATCCTGTGAAGAAGATAAGATATTTCTCCACAGATGATTTCTGAAAAATTAATACCTCTTCTCTGGTTTCATTTATTACCTTTTTTGCCCCCAATTTTTGTCCATAGAGGTGTTGTCAGATTTTTCAGGAAGGGGGTTAATAATGAGTGACATGCATAGCCCTGAGTGGTATATCTATTTTGCTTCTTATGGCACAGATTGTGAGGCCTTGTTCCCCTCATTCAGAAGCTCTAGTGCCAAGTTTCTGTTGTGCATGAAACACTTAATATCTCTGTATCCCATGTCCCCTTCTCCAAAATGAGACAGATAGTAACTCTTTTTAATCTCTGTGGAATGTAACAGTTGAAGGTAACACTTGAAGACTCTATATAAACACAAGATAATAATAAGAAGAATAAGAACTTCAAGCATCTTGTGTATGGGCAAAATTAATTTAGGATGAAACCACATCTAATAGATACTTCTTAAATGCTATTTTCTGCACTATGTTTATCTTTGATGAATCTAATTCAGCCTAATTCTCCATATGTGCAGTGGTCTCTACAGTAGGCATTGGAAGTCAGGTGTAGCGAGAGTAGGGAGCAGCCTGGGGAATCTGGACCCTGCATTTATAAATATTTTTAGAGTCTTCTTATTACTAGTTTCTGGGATAATGTAATAAGTAGGGCTTGCTCTATATTTGGAATTGATGGTTTTCAAAGACTCTATTTCCAAATCAAATACATAAATTGGCACCCAATTCCTAATTTAACCATTGATTCTCTATCCCATGAACTCCACCAAGTTGAAATGGGAAATGAAATAAAACATGCCATCTGCCTACCGGACACATGCTATTTGAAGGAGTGGTTTCAAAATTTCACTTTGTTTTAAAAGATTTGTTACTTGGATGAGGCCATGTACTTGGCACTATTTTATTTTGATGGGAAAATAATTGTAGAGTATTAGTGTTTTTCAAGAGAGTTTATTTTACTAAATCTTCACACTCACATCTTTGTTCTCAAATCTAGACAATGTTTTCTGCTCTTGACAATATCATGAGACGGTCAACATTACATTTTAAGCATCTTGCATAACTGATTGGAATAATAATTTTCAAGCCCTCAACTCTTATTCTGTTTCAGAATCAACTATGAACATTTAAAAATTATTGCCATAAACATTTGTACCCTTGTATTAATCTGAAATTTAAAAAAAATTATTGCATCCCAATTCCACACCAGAACTTCAAGTCCATTTGTGTTTGGTGAGATTTAGTCATGTGTATTTAAAAGAAAATCAGTCTTTCCAGGTGAGTCTAAGTGATAACAAAGGTAGAAAATGGTAGACCAGCAATACAGTGTTTAAATCAATTAATGTGATGGCCAAGATAATGGACATTTTAGTTTGTCATACAACTCTTTGTGAAAAAAAAATAAATTTTATTTTAATTTCTCCTATATTGCTTTAGTTTTCTGTGTAAATGTGAATTAACTCACATTAAATTATTTTTGGAACAAAATGGACATCAATATTTAATTTTATAGTTAGCCATAAATGTTCAAGAATTCTGATTTATAATGGAATTAAGAGAATAAACTTAAAGTATATATAGATAAATCCAATGGAAGTTGAAGAATTCTTTTATATCTCAAATTTTTACTGAAGTCTTTAAGTGCTAGAAGACATTGGGTTTTGGCTTTTAGAGGTTAAAAGTAGATGACATAGTGCTACGTGAGGATTCTTTGGTTGAAAGCAATAGAATTCAGTTTTGGTAACTCAAGTAGAGAGGAAACTTTTTAGAGGTTCTTAGGAAGTGGGTAAGTAGGAAGGGAATGAAGGGAAAAAAAGAGAAGAAAAGGAAGAAATTTCAGAAAGGATGAAACTCTGCATTTCAGGGATCTGAAGTGAAGAAACTATATAACAGTTTTGTTTGGGTTCCAATGTTGCATTAAACATATTCTATGTATTTTTTTTAGCTTTTTATTGCTCAATTCAAGGTACAATATCCCAGGACAGAAAGTCCAATTTGTTGAGCTTAAGTAATGTGCCCACAATGTTGGCGAGGCACCTTGATTTACAACCTCACTAAATTGGACATAGTGAGAAGAAATAATTCCCCAGGAGGCTGTTAACAAAAAAAGGATGCTGGACAGCCAAAATCAATCTTTCTCCAGGTCTTCATTAAACAACTTAAACTAGAAGGCAAACTCAGATATACAAGGTATGACATTATAAGATACATGTACATAATCTTTACTGCAGATGAATTTCACTAATTTGTATGTACACAAGCCTGCAGAGACAAATTCTGTTGTCCTAGGTTCTTGCAAAATAATGCAAAAATTAAAGCACACAGCCATTTAGTCATTTGGCAAAGATCACAGAAATGACAAATGTCAATGCTGGGGTGCAACCTGAAAGCTCTTAGATTCTCTTGCCACACACATTCCCACCTTACTAATTCCTAAGAAGTTTCAAAATGTGGGAGAGGAATAGTGAAAGATGGCAGGTGTCAAAGCAGGGAAACTTCCTTTGGGGAAAATGGGAAGACCTTCAGGTGGAGTTTGGACCTGTGCAAAAATAGTAGTCCAGGTGAAGCCTGTGGTAATATATAGTTTAGGTAGAGAGAAAAGAGTGAGCAAGGGCTTAGGAAAATTCACATGAATTTGTGAAAAACCACTAGTTAGATGGGTTAGGTGAGGCCTTGGGTTTGCATTGTATTTGCCTAGAAATAGGAAACCATCAACCCATTCTCTTCAGGGGTAAAAAAGGGAAGCTCAAGAAAAGTTCTGTTTAAGAAAAGTCTCCAACAGCTTCCCTAAACAGGGCAGAGTGAGTCTGGGGAGACAGGACTCCAGGCATCTCTGGCTGGTGAGATCCGCCTATAATCATCGCTTTGAGGATACAGGGAGCCAGCAAAAGACTTCTGGACCCCCAGAGGAGGACAAAAACAGTGGAGAACTGGCAAGTGATTGCATGTGTTTGATCAGCCTAATCACACTGGCAACCATGAATACAAGCAGCAGTGAGACTGCAAACTGGAAGGCCTTACCTGTGAACTGTTTTGGTGTTCTTGGACTTGGCACTCAGTTGAACTGCCTTGGGGAGAGCTACATCAGGAGTGTGGAGAACTTTGGGCATTGTCTGGGGCCCCAGACTGAGCCACTGAGCTGGGTGCAGGAAGTCATTGGAAAAAAACTGCCCCTGCAAGCTCCGCCCTCAGGGTCCCAGAGCAAGGATTGAGCAGGGCAAAGTAACCTAGTGACTGACCAGCCTAAAGGCGGGGAGTGAGCTACCTTCCAGCCTTAATCATTAGGGGCAGAGTGAGATGGTTTTGGCACACTGGAGCCTTGGGCTGTTGCCCTGGGTAGAGTGTCGTGACATCACAGCTCATAGCAACCACAAACTCCCAGGCTTGGCACTACCAATACCTCCATAAGAGCTGTACAATGACCCCCAACAAGTGAAATGCACCCACCGGGCCTCTGCATTCTCTGACTAGGAACTGCGGGAGCCACACAACCCTGCGTCCTCCCAGCCTCCACACTAGCTCCTTCATCTGGCCACAAACTCTGGTAGCTGCATGCCCTCTGGAGCCCTCCCACCTCTGCACACAGCCCTTCTCCTGCCCAGAGACTGCTGGAGCCTTCAGCTCTCTGTGCCAAAGTCACTGGGTGCCAGGCACTCCCAGAACCATGCGCACGAACCCCAGCCCTGTTGCTGGATCCGGGTGTGTCAGACACCAGAGCTGCTTCCACAGCCAGAACTCCCAACCTATAGAAGCCCCAGAGGAACTACACAGGGTCACCCCCTACAAAGATCCAGCAACAATAGAGTGATCTCGTTGGGGTCTAATCTTGGAGAGACACCTCCCCAACTCTGAGGACAGCCAGAGGCAATGGTGAAAAACAATCATGAAATGAAATCAACAGAAAAACTCTGGCAATATGAATAATTAGAATAGATCAACTCCCCCAAGGAACAATGAGGCAGAAACAACAAAAGACCACATGCACAAACAAATAGCTGAGATGTCAGAAATTGAATTCAGGATCTGGATAGCAAACAAGATCAAATTAGAATTCCAAAAGTTATCTCAAGAATTGAATGGATTCAAAGACCAAATGACCAAAGATTTTGACACATTGAGACAAGAAGTTGCATTTCTCAAAGATCTGAGAAACACAGTAGAATCACTCAATAATAGAATGGGGAAAGCAGAAGGAAGGATTTATGACATTGAAGACAAAGTTTTTGAACACTCCAAAACCCTCAAAGAAGAAGAGAAATGAAGAGCAAAAACAGACCACTCTCTCAGAGAGCTCTAGGATAATTCAAAGGAAAACATTATTTGTCTTATAGGGATCCCCGAAAATGACAAAGTGATTTCACAAGACACAGAGTCTCTTCTCCATGAGATTATGAAGGAGAACTTTTCAGATATGCCAAGAGATTCTGAAATTCAGATAGCAGACAGTTTCAGAACTCCAGCACGACTCAACCCAAATAAGACATCCCCCAGACACATCATAATCAATTTCACTAAAGTTAATATGAAGGAGAAAATTCTGAAAGCAGCCAGA
>CAUYPK010032278.1:0-34076 GCA_963574355.1 Loris lydekkerianus | reverse complement strand
AGAAATGCAAATCAAAACTACTTTGAGATATCACCTAACCCCAGTAAGAGTAGCCCACATAACAAAATCCCAAAACCAGAGATGTTGGCGTGGATGTGGAGAAAAGGGCACACTTCTACACTGCTGGTGGGAATGCCCACTAATATGTTCCTTTTAAAAGGATATTTGGAGAATACTTAGAGATCTAAAAATAGATCTGCCATTCGATCCTATAATTGCTTTACCAGGTATATACCCAGAAGACCAAAAATCACAATATAACAAAGACATCTGTACCAGAATATTTATTGCAGCCCAATTAATAATTGCTAAGTCATGGAAGAAGCCCAAGTGCCCATTGACCCATGAATGGAGTAGCAAATTGTGGTACATGTATACCATGGAATATTATACAGCCTTAAAGAAAGATGGAGACTTTACTTCTTTCATGTTTACATGGATGGAGCTGGAACATATTCTTCTTAGCAAAGTATCTTGAGAATGGAGGAAAAATTATCCAATGTACTCAGCCCTACTATGAAGCTAATTTATAGCTTTCATATGAAGGCTATAACCCAACTATAGCACAAGAATATGGGGAAAGGCCAAGGGATGGGAAGGGAGGGAGGAGGTTAGGGTGGAGGGGGTGTAGTGGGTGGGGCCACAACTATGGTGCATCTTAGAATTGGTACAGGCAAAACTTATTAAATGCAGAATACAAATGTCTACATACAATAACTAAGACAATGCCATGAAGGCTATGTTGAACAGTTTGATGAGAATATTTCAGATTGCATATGAAACTAGCACATTGTAACCCTTGATTGCACTAATGTATACAGCCATGATTTAACAATAATAATAATAATTAAAAAAATAAATAAATAAAAACCTTTAGAACCTACAAAATAGTGCCAGGGCCTATAAATAGCATGTTGCAGAAAGTGGCAAGAATTTGAAAAGAGTGGATGTGGCTCCTAACCTTCTTACCTTACTTGCTCCCAGAGAAGTCTAACAGAGGAATTGGAATAATCCCTTTTTTACTTTCCTAGTGATAGAAGCAAGTGATACGTTTTCCTGTCTTATCTAATATTCAACATTCTAATGTGTAACTTAAACTTTTCTTAGAAATAAATTATGCAAAAGCTGGGAAAGAACTTCATTTATCCACTGGGTGCTGGATGTTCAGCACTTTGCTGATGAGGGGCAAGGCCTCCATAGGAAGATGTAATAAAATCAGGAAGCCAAATCAAGTAGAAATGAAACCACTTTCTACTGAAAAGTGTGTCTAACTGTGTAAATGTCGGGATGTGTTTGGCAGCCCACAGAAATGGTCATTCAACTGGCTTAAATAATCAGGATACTTATTGTCTAATAGAATAAAAGATCTGGAAGTAGGGTTGTAGCGCTGAGATGGGCTTCTTCAGTCATTCATCAAAAGTCCAAGACTTTCCATTTTTCTGCTCTTCTGTTCTCAGGGTGATGGTCTGTTCTCCAAGTTGCTAAGGAGCAGGTGCGGCTGTGTCAAAAGGAGATCAAGGGTAGAGAACATATAGACTTTGTCCATACAGCCCTGGATTTTCTTTCCTTCATGTCCTTTGGCCAAAACTTCCTCATGGGTCATTCCAAAATCAATTCATAGCAAGGGAATAGAATTTCTTTGACAGATTCATCCCAGATTTGTGTTATCCAGCTGAAGGATATAGCTACCCAATATCTAAAGACAATTGGGGTTTTGTAGGCAGAAAAATAAGGGAGAATGGCTGTATGGAAGAAACTGCAGGTTCTTTGTGATGGTAACAAGATTTCATAAGAAGTTTGTATTTTATAAAATTTTAAAATGATCAGAAACTATGGTATAGTTGCCCTAATTTATGAAGGCTGAATTATATAAAAAAAAAGCTTTCTTATAATGATACATTTCTTTTATCTAAGCTATATGAAAGAAATCCAATAAAGTTTCCAGATTTTAACACAGAGGAAATAGAAATTTATCCTGATTTGAATCGACTTAACCTCCTGGGTTTTGTAGAATTATATTCAATTCGGCTGTAGGGTCTGGTATGAGATCGTTTTATTTGGCTTAGCCAAGTCAACGGTATAGTTCTACTTCTTTGGTCTGTTTTCTATTTGGTTGGTTTTATAATCTACAAATTCACATCTACAATATATATTTTTTTCATCTAGTAAATGGATAAACTTATTTTGAAATTGTATTATATTTTTATAAAAGTTTAACCCGTTTTAAATGGCATTTACTGCTTAAAGGAGTAATTTGAGTTGTAACTCAAATCAGGAAGTGCTCTATTTAAGAGAGATTCTTGTTAAATATTTTTTGTAATGCTTCTTAAGAGAAATGTCATAAAATTCAACTTGATTCAAACTATTTTTTTTTTTCACTTTTCTCGCCTGCACTTCCTTAGTTTATACTCTGATCCCCTATTACCTGAACAATTCCAGTATTGCTTCCTAAGTTGGCCATCTGTCCATTGTCTTGTGGATCAAAAGAAGTTGCTAAAACGCAAATATGATGCTCTTCCCATGGTTGAACTGTCAATCAAAGTTGCTTGTAAGATGGCGTCCATAGTCCTTGGTCAGCTGGCCAGCCTGGCTTCTACCTTCTTGAGTAGTGTATGAAAGGTACTTCACAGATTGCACCCACCATAGGTATGCTGAAACACCTGTGGTTCCAGTTTCTGTGCATTTGTGCATTGTAACACCACTGACTGCATTATAGTTTTTGAACTATTCTGCTTATGAGATAATTTATCTATTTCTCAAAGGCAAATGGTCCCTCCTCAATCAAGACTTTCTGGAATTTATTATTTTCCCACCTCCAGGTACCCAGTAGTTTATACTCTTGTAACACTGTGTATGTACCTGGACATGATATGTGCATCCAACATAAACTCTAAGCCCCTACTTGCAATGAATAAGGCTTCACTAACTGGGCCTAAGGGCATGAGAGAAGAGAAATGGTTAGCAGGCTCTCAAAGGAAGTGAAAAGCTAAGCACAGACATTTCTTTGTGAGATTTTAAAGACACTGTGTAAATACAATCAAGTAGATTTAGGTTAAAAACATGCATTGAGCACCATGCATTTCACACATATCACTTGTATTAAACCCCCACATTATATTATCCATACTCATTTCATGTTATCACAGATCATAAATGTATTAAAATTGATATGGTTTATGGAGGTTATAAATGTTTTAGAAGCTGAATTTTAACGCAAAATCAATAAATCCTCGCAGGCAAATGGTGATATTTAAAGGATTTCCATCATCCTCCATTCATTGCTGGGGATTGAATAATTATCTTAAAGACAGAAACTCTTGAAGGTTTACACAACTGAGTTATAGACATTGGTTTTAGTCCTTTCTTTGGTTTTCATTGGTTCTTGAACAGTAATGTAAATAAGAATTTAAAAAAATACATGATAAAACATGTTTATTGTAGTTTATGGATAATTGAAAATGTTTTTTGAATGAGCAATGTTAACATCCCCAACCCTTATATAATTAAAATACAGTGTGATGTCTTTCCGGCTATACTCTGAGCTCGCTGATAGCAAACCCATTTATCTTTGACATCTTCCTTAAGGATTTGCACATACTGCCAAAGTCCTTCTGGAAATCCCTGAACTCCACAAAAACAATGGGTGAGGTAGTTTAAGGAGACAGGTAAGCAAATGAACCATATCTTTGGTGTTGGAATTGGATAATTCTATGCCACACATAGAGCTGGTGTAGTGATACCATAAATTTTAGAGCTAGAATTCTGGGTTTGAAGTCTAGTTCCATTACTTTCCAGTAGGCGCTATCAGGAAAGTTACCTAACCTCTTTTTGCCCTGATTTTCTCAACTGTTAAGTAAATATAACATCAATTACTACCTCTCAGAATCTGGAGAGGATTAAATGTGTTAATACACGTAAAATGCTTGGAACAATGTCTGGCACGTCAACCTCCCCTGTAAGTGTTAGCTTTAACTCTATTGGCGCCAAGTCTTCAAGGCAGCCTCCTTTCTCTCTGTCCTGATGTCATGCTACATTTTGTGCAAATGTTTCCTCTGGGATGAAATGCTCCTATCTGCTTAGGAGAGTGGGTGTGAATGTTTGAAGACACTTCTGACCTTTGCTCTATCATGGAAATTCCCTCCATTGCAATAAAGCCAGAGTATTGTATTATAAATTTATAAATTCATATCAAGTAAAGACAGAAAGCGAGGTGGATCCCCAAGGACATATTATCAGAATTGCACTCCAGATGGAGAATTTATGGGATTCAGTGTAAGTTTAAGTTTAGAGTTGTTTTACTCCAAAGCTTAGGAGAAGACAAAGGAAAAAATTTTTGGCCTTGGCTAGTTGCATTAATGTAAGGAGCCTTTCCTATTTTTGAAACTTGAGTTTGGGTAAGTATTAGATTATTCATGGAATTTGTCATTCATCTCAACCAGCTTTCTAACTCCTACTCTTCTCTCTTTTAATATTTATTAAAAATCTTTATTAGGAGATAACTTAGTTTTTTTAATAGGTTGAAAAAAGAATTGAAGTGGGAGGAAATCTGAGCTGTCCTGGGAATCAGAGGAAATAGGTGGGGGGAGGAGAGTCCGCAGTGCACAGGAGCCAGGTGTCCTGAAAAATCTCAGCAACAACCATCCCCCCCTTCCTTTATTGCCTTTGACCATCACATTGAAGTGGACTAGTCATTAACTTTTATTTTTAACCAAGTGAGAAAAGAGATCCCACAATCAATGTCAATGAGGCCAGCGGGTAAACAACTCTAATGAGAAACTTCTACAACAGAGGCTCTATTTTATTTATTTTGTTATTTTATTTGTGGCTTAAAAGTTTCACCCAAAAAATGCATGGAAGTTTTGACAATGATATGCTAAATCAATAGTTATATGTGATACTTTCTGTGAAATAGAAGAAATATGATCAGGACCTGGTGGCCCTAAATTAACTCATTTAAGAAAAAAATTTTTCATTTGTTTATGAATTTTCTTACTTCAAGTAGTGTGCTGGTAATCATTTAATAAATGAATCTTTGGAAAAATAAAGTCCTGATATACAGTGTTGGCTGATTTTCATAGTACTCCCACCATTGAGAAGTGCACAGTGAGAGATTTTCTATTTGGGGAAGAAAATATGCATTTAGTACCATATAGAACTAACAATATTACCTCAGCAATATGCTATCTATACAGAAGATCTTAAAAAAATCAAAACTAGATAGCCAGGCATTGTGGCACGCACCTCTTGCCCCAGCTAATTGGGAGGCTGAGGCAAGAGAATCACTTAAGCCCAAGCGTTTGAGGTTGCTATGAGCTGTGACGCCAAGACACTCTTTCAAGGGCAACATAATGAGACACTGTATCAAAAAAAAAAAAAAAAAAAAAAAAAATCAAAACTAGAAAAGATAAAGTTGAATGGTCAAGAGAATTACGCTCCACAAATCAGGTGTTTTCCAGATATTTGGACATGCCACATTCACACAAATTCTTTCAGATCCTATTGTGGAGTAAAAATTTAAGAAAAATACAAGTATGGGACATCAGACATTTCAGTTACACAAATATCCTTCTTCATCAACCAAAACATTCAAATATACTTCAGATCTGATGATTTCTGAAATGACCAAAATAACTTGCTTTGTCCTAATTCTCAGTCAAACCTAGACTATCTGACTCCAGACAGAGAGCAATTATATGGGGATATTATATTGCTATTGCCTGCAATTTAGATAAAACTACAGCGTGTGTGGTGTGCATGCATGTATACACACACACACACACACACACACTCATTCCATGAAGCACTATACTAATGCGTGCATACTCCACAAAACTGGTCCAACAACTTGTTTAAGCTTTTCACTGGGGCAAAGTGATAGTCTTCTCTTTCAAAACACTATGCCAAAAATAAAATGTTTGTTGACGTAGCAAAAAGTTAGAGCCAACTTCTTCAATAACTCACGGAGTGCAGGCTGTGTAGCGGACACCTCTGTCGTTCTTTCAATTATTTAAAATGATTGCCACTGGGCTGCCATGTGGGAAATGTACAAAGAAAGATGTTCTTCCTCTGCTTTGCTTGTTTCTTCTTATTTATAAAGTTGTGAAAAAACCAAAAGCTATGACTTTTAATTAGATAAGGATTTATCTACATTGCTTTGTTTTTTGTGCCCAGTCCTACTCACTGGGCCGGTTGTTCTGCATTGCCCAGTGTTGACGCAGATTGACAGGGTGAACCTTACACTGTTGTAAACACCCATAACCCATGTGGTCTTCCTCACATGGTCAGCTATGAGGCTGACAACATGACACCTGTCATCTGATAAGCCAGGGTCAGGAGTCACTGGATTGCTTTGCTTTTTCTTTAGGTGACAAAGAACCAAAACTTTCAATGTTCTTGATAAGTTAATTACCCAAACACGTATGGTCCTGTTGCATGTACTAACTCATCAGGGGCCAAAGTGAACCCGGGAGTGTCGCCTAAAGGGTCAGGGGTTGTTCATCTGGTATGTGTTACTGTGAGACCAAGTTTTACTAAAAATCACATGAGTTCTGGTGAGACTCTGAGGTTGATTTTGGAAAGCTTGTGTTACATGGTGGTCACATGATTCTTCTTAGCAGGGAGCCAGAGGGCACAATTTTAAGTGAATAGTTGGATGTTTTTGGAATGTTGACAAAGTCTATATTTAAGGACTTATCAGTAGGGCTTTGATGAAGGAAGACCGGTTTTCTTAAAGCAAAGTTCATTTTAGTGATAGGGATTGTGTATGTGTTTATATATATATACAAAATTTATGTATAGTTTATTTATATATATACACGCATATATGTATATATGTGTATATAGATATAGCCTGTTTTATAATGCCTTGAAGATTGAGGTAATCTGATTTTCTTCATGTCATTGTTTGGAATTCAGTGAGACAAGGTGGCAACACACAGAAATGATAAATCATAACAAGAGTTCTGTCCATAGTTACCATGTAGAAGGTGACTTCTTAAATGAGGCATTGAAAGGTATGGACAGGAAGGTCTTGGTAAAGGAAAACTTTAAATACTGATAAATCTTTATTCTCTTCCAGATCATATATATATATATAGACATGTCACGGAGGTTGAGTTGGGGATGGTGAATGAAATAAGTATGTCAACCCTTTGGGTAAAGTGCTGCGGGAACCCAGAGGGAGGGATGCCCTTTGGATACAGGAGATTTTTCCTTCTCTTGTCTCTTTTTTGGGCTTCAATCAATGCATGAGAATAAGTGAAGGAAGCATCAGCTTGGACATTTTTAAGGCTTTGGGGAATAGCTATTTATAACATTAAAATGTTGTAGTTATGTGGGTCACTTACAGCGTGCAATCCTGCAAGAATTCAGATGGAATCATTGCACTTTGCATAGCTTGTCTGTTGTCAATCTGATCATACTCGTAATTCCAAATTTGGTGTTTTAGGCGATCATAATGCTGATGAGGACTCAGGTCATGGGACTCCAGAGCCAGGTTTCTCTTCTCAATCACAGATTCAAATCCAAATATTTATAATCCATGAGTACTTCTAGGCTGAATCTCCCAGAGATTTTTTCACACACACCAAAAGTAAGAAGACAAAAGAAAATGTTGAGCAATGATCAACCTGAGGAAGCCCAGCTTCTTTCAAGAGAAGGTGAAGAGTTCCAGACGAACTGACTATTTGACAATTTTTTTCCATCTCCTCTATTTGACATCATTCTGGGACAAAATGATTTGTGACTAAGTACGGCAAAAACAATGCTTATTTTTTTACATCTCTGTAGTACTGAAGGATTGCCCCATCATCCAGAGGAGATGTGAGTTTTTAATCCTCGATCTAATTTTTAACACTCTGCTGTAACACTGGGGATTGGTGATGGTTCCATTCTGATTTCCTCTTGACATCATGGTTTCCTTCATTATTTACAAAATCCCCTCTCATCCTACCCCCAAGTCTAATCAATTTAGAGTTTTTCTTCAAAGTCACTCTCCACTTGACACACACATGAGCTTAACAATAAAATCCTCCAGATATACGTGACGGAAGATGGGTGCAGTCTCCACATTTTACGTCATATTCTTGTTTTAGGTCACTGAATTATGATTTCACATGATCCAGAAATTCATTTCCCCAAATAATTTAACCAACAATACATCTAGACTTATGGAGTTTGGCTGTAATTATGTGGTGCAACAAATCTGGGATTTGATCTGAAGTTCTCTATCCTACATAATCTTCCAAAACTGACTTTGCATAATTCATACCTAAAAGGTATATTTCTGAACTTTTTTTTTTTTTTTTTTTTGCCAGACTTACTTATCAAATATATTTTCCCCACAGGATTATCCAGTACCATCTTAGTGGATAATTAACATTCAAGGTGCTAAGACCATGTCCCCAGGATGAAAAGTGTTTTGGAAAGGAATAAATGAGGGCATTACTAATGAAAATTTTATTTTTCCTTTACAAAAAGTCACTGAATCATGCTGTCCAGACAGCCCACTGTCTAACAATGCATCAATAAATGGAGGGACAATCACATTAAGAGTCTTAGAACATCATTTGCAATTCTTGAAGCTGGTGTTCAGAGTCAACAAACATATTAACTTTCTCTTAAAATTAGAGGTGATGACCCAGCCAAATAAGCATCTGGGGCAAAGTGTCCATTTGGAGATAGAACAATGAGACACACTCTCTACTCTTAAGAGCCTCTGATCCTGGGGGTGCTTCACAAACTATGTTGCCAGAGACCCTCAGTAAGACCCTCAAATGCAAATACATTTGCATTTGTGTTACACTGCAACACAAATGCAAATGTATGTGCATAACAGGAACAAAAATTTTCAAAGTAATGCTGACTTTACCACCTGCAATGCACGCTCAAGTTTTCTATTTATTCTATTTGAGCCTCCCACAATTGGAGAAGAGCGTGGCCTAGTTTGAGCAAAACTTTTAGGCTGATGGTAAACCAAAATAAAAGTTTAAACATAAAAATTCTATTTCACAATGAAATATTGCTAGTTTCAAACCATGAAATTGATATCCCTAATCCTACAGTTTGCAAATAGTTATTTAGTAGTTATAGTCATTCTACACTTTCGATGAATGCAATAGATGGATTAAGAAGCTTCCAGAAAAAAGTAGTGTTCATAAACCAAGTGGGCCAAAGGCCCCTTTACGAACACAGGGTGACAAATGACAGAGGGGTCAATAAAAATTGGGTAAAATAAGTAACACAATGCCATAGGAAACAAGAAGGGACTATGGACAAACTACGGCAGATGAGTAAGTAGGTCAGCTGAATGAGCCTCACGTAATTATAGAAGAGGGTGGCCTAGTTTGGCAAAACTTTTAGGTGGATGGTAAACCAAAATGGCAAGAAGTGCGATAATACATGATAAAAAATCATAAACTATTGAGGAAAGTTTAAAACTTTTTGTGACAAATAGCTGTAGATTTGAATCTTATATTTTCTATTTGCCAGCTCTGTAAGCATGGACACACTCTCCAGCCCATCTGAGCCCCAGTTTTGCGATCTTTGATGTTGGGATGATGATATCTGATTGACTGGGTGAGAGTAAGAGTTTCTATAAATAATGGATATGAAGAATATTATAGGGCCTAATATGTAGCAAGTGCTTTCCAGAAATAAATCAAGAAATATTATTTTATGTGTCATAGGCTGGTTGCAATTTTTTCATCCCACATCTTGCTTCAGCATGCCTTTCAAAATATTTCTTCACGTCCTACCATACTTTCTGTGCCAGATTAGTAACCAGCTGGTAATCGTGATGACTCTGCCTTTGTATCTTATTGAGGGACCTAATGAGCCCTGTGGAGATGATGATTAAAGAGATACATTATAGGGAGCAGGTAAACTCCACGTGGGCTTAAAATCCTGGGTTATCACTAACATCATTTTAAAAGCACATGTTTTGGGAGCCATGAGTAGGGAAAATGAGGAGAAAACAATTGAGACTATATGAGGGGCCAGCATTGAAACTGTATGGGAGTGACTGGTGCCCGGCCTTCGCGAGCCCACTGGGAAGTTTCGAGACAGAAAGCTCTGGGCAGCTGGGGCCTCTGGTGTTTGAGCAGGAGACCAAGTTCTCCAGACTGAACCCTTTCCTGTTGTAGGTTTCTTTTTCCTTTCTACCCTCCTAATTTACTCTTCTTTAGTCACAAAGTTAGAAAATATATAATGTCCTCAACTATAAAAGAGTATATTATAATCAGCTATGTTTTCTTTTTCTCCAGCAGAGTGATGTATAATTGACAAATAAAAATTGTATATTTTTAAAGTGTATGACATTGTGTTTGGATATATACACATGTCGAAAGGATTATTACCATCAAGCTAATTAACATATCTATCATGTTGAGTATTTACTTTCTGTGGGCGGTATAGGGTGGGGTGGTGAGAACACCTTAGATCAATTCTATTAGCAAATTTAAACATGCAATGCAGTAATATTTAGCCCCAGGCATCTTGAGTACATTAGGTTTCCAGGATTTGTCCATCTTGTAAGTGAACTTTTGTGACTTTCACCTAATAACTCCTTGGCTTCCCCATTCCACCAGCTCTTGGTAACCACCATAAACTTTATGCTTCTCAGAGTTTGACTTTCATAGAATCCATGGATAGGTGACATCAAGCAATATTTATCTTTCTCTGTCTGCTTATTTCATTTACCGTAATGTCTTTCAGTTTCATCTGTGTTGTCACCAATCACAGGGTTTCCTTTTTTATTTTTTTTGAAGACTGAGTAACATTCCATTAAGTATGTCTACACCACATCAGCTAATTTTCATATATGTGAATCTATCTAGATGATTGTTTAATGAAATTTAAAGGATCAAAGGTTATCATTAGATAATTCTCTAACAAGATGATTTTGTTATATTATACATTACATACAAAGTCTGAGAGTTAAGTCTGTGAGCTCATGTTAGAAAAAGTGCTACATACCTCATTGCTGAATATCACTATGGTCACCTTCAAAAAACACCCCTTACGAAGCTATGCACTGGTGCCATTGCCTAGTCTACCCTTCAAAGCAATTTTGGAACTCTTTGTCTAGACTTGCTATCAAAGCTGTTGTCATATTACTCTTGATATCACGAATGTCATCAAGATGTCTTCCTTTCAATGTTTTCTTTATCTTGGGGTAAAGACACAAGTCACTGGGGCCAGATCAGGTGAGTAGGGAGGGTGTTCCAATATAGTTGTTTACTGGCTAAAATCTCCTTCATAGGCAGTGCCGTGTGAGCTGGTGCATTGTTGTGATGCAAGAGCCATGAGTTGTTAGCCAAGATTTTCAGTTAATATTTTCTTAACTGTTTCTTTATCAGTGTTTACTCCAAGTTGTATAGATTTGTCTTATCAATATAAAGTATAAATTTTTAGTTAACTATTGCAAGCACTATAATAGATACTTTTATGCTTCTACTTTCTAATTCTCTGCTCTGTTTCTCACAGTTAGTTGATGATTGTTATGCATAATTTGATGAATTTTTGCAATGCTTTCATTAGTTCTGTTTGTTACTGACTGGTATGAGCTTTCTTCACCAGTGACACTTTATCTCCCCTCAGAAAAACATTAAATCCATTTGTGCTCTGCCATTTTCTTTGTGGCATTATCTCTATAAACTTGGATTAATATGTCCCTGATTTCACTTCCACTCTTGTCAAGTTTAACAAGAAAGTTATCAATGTTTGTTGCTTTAATTCAGGCTCCAACATTCTTGTGATGGCACACAAAAATGCAACAACAATAATGAATAACACTTAGCAAGACAACACCATACATTGCCATAAGCACAAATATGAGACACCAATATACCAAGATACAAAACCTTAGTGAGTTGTTTATACAGTGCTGCTGACAAAAGTGCATGGTGGCAAGTTTGTGAACTTGGTTGTCAGACCTCATATAATATGCGTACAGTATATTGGTCTTTGTTAAATTTTAAATCTTATTGAATAATGTCGAGGGTATCAATGTACCCAAGGATTTTTTTAAATTTTAATTTAGTCAGAAAATATAACCTAATATATAGAAATTCACCTAGGTTGGCCCAGAAGTATTTTAACATTCTTAGCAATAGATCTACAAATATTTGCAATGCTTTATAGTTAAACATACAAAGAATAAGGTTTTTGTATAAAAGGCTTCTAAATAACATGTCTTTTCTATATGTGAGATTTCAAGAAAAAAGTGGAAGCATAAAAGTATCTATTATAGTGCTTGCAATAGTTAACTAAACATTTATACTTTATATTGAGAAGACAAATCTCTACAACTTAATAATAGAGAACTGGTGTCTCTATAGTGGCAAATTTATTTTTGTTGTTGTTGAGACAGAGTCTCACCCTAGGCCCTGAGCAGAGTGTAGTGGCATCATCATAGCTTACTGCAACCTCAGACTCAGGCTGTGGGAGTCCTGCTGCAATAGAGCCTGGCTGTTTTTTGTTTTTTTTTTGGGGGGGGGGAGGGTCTCATTCTCGATCAGACAAATCTTGAACTCCTGAGCTCAAGCAATCCTCCTTCCCCAGCCTCCCATGATGCTGGGGTTACAGGCATGAGCCACCATACCTGGCTGTTGTAGCAAATTTTTGATTATGATGGCCAGGATCAGTGTGTCTCAATTTTTCGTACACATTAAATTTACTCAGGGTGTTTGTTGGTAATGTGGATTGGGAACCACTGTCAGAGAGATTCTGACTCAGAAGGTATAAAGTGAGTCTCAGGTGTTGTTTTTGAGCATTGCAGGCCATTCTTCTAACTACACCTTGAGAAGGTGGTCAAGGATAATTCAGATGAATTTTGTATTATTTTTTGCCTTCTCATATTTTAAATGCAACCAAAGTGGTATACATTCTTGTAATACTTGATATTTACTCTAAGCACAGAAAGGTGGAAATTTGAGGTAACTTTCTAACCCATTTTTCTGACTTTGTTTTCCATTTTTGTTGTAAACATTACACAAATACCTCAATTGTCTTTATTAAGTTTTCTGGAGCATTTCCACACTGCATTTTTGCCTGGGATGGCATGTCTGCATGCACACAGAAATTATTTAGAGTTCCGTTTCTTAAAGGAGATCTAGATTGACCCTGATTCTTTACAGCCAGGAGTATTACTGTAACAAATGGTCGTCTATGTGACAAGAGCACATTTGTGATTGCAGTTAGCATACTGCCTTCATTAGTGAGAGACACACAAGGCAGTCTAAAGTCAGGGGCTGGGCAGTGCTAGGATTCTATGTAGTGAGGGAACCCAACTCCAGGGAAATGTTTGCAAAACAGAGGCAAGGTGTCCTGGAGTGACTTAGCATTGCAAACATCCTCCTTTATATATAAAATTTTTCTACTTCTTCATATAGACCTAGGCCCACCAGCCAGGTGATCAGAAGATTTTTACTCAATCTTCCTTCTTTAACCAGTTTTTCCATTAGATCTTGGATTCTGGGAAGCCTGCCCCATGGGAAGGAGGAGATTTATTTAACTCTAGATGGGCTCCCTGTCCTCCTGGAATTCTCCTTCTCATTCTCAGCTCCAGAGGCATCACAGAAGCATCTAAGGTATTTTCTTTCCTCTGTTCCAGTCTTCCCTGCAGAACCCCAGGTCGTTGGATAAAATGCCAAGGAGTGTCTGAAGTCAGTTTGCTATGGAAATAGATAATTGAGGCCACAAAGGACTGTAATAAAACTCGCATTTCATACATCTATGCTGTTGTTATTCTTAAAATTGACAAGGAAAATAAGGAAACATAATTCCTGTGAGTTTCTAAAACGAATGAGTTTATGTGTACAAAATGCTTTGTAATCTATATGAGTGTAGGTAAGCATGATCAGACATATATTGCTGAGGTCACTGCCATTCCTGTTTTGTAAGCAGTGATAATCCCAAGAAAATCGTAACTGGGCTGTACACTAAGTTCATGATTGGAGAAAAGAAGAAGGGCACCAGAGTGGTTACGGTACATTCCTCAATGGTCCTTGGGAAGCTGGAGTGGCTGTTAGGAATCAGAGTCTGAGATTTTTGTCCAGAATTAGATGTGACCCTGAGGCCTGGCTCTGTGAGTTCACTTTAACCCTCAGAGCCCTGCCCTTTGCCTGGAGGATTCACCCCATGACAGTCTCTCATCACTCACTTTCTTCTCTCTGTTCCTTCCCCAGCCCTGGCCTGCTAAATGAAGTTGCTGCCAAGGACCAGGAGGCCACTCTCCCAAGTGTTTATGAGGAGCAAGAGGAGCAAAGGCGGGGAGGAAAATGTTCCAAAGAAGTCCCTCATTTCTGGTTTCTCAGGCTGGATTTCTGAATACACAGGCTGGCGAAGCTTCAACTGACTGTTCTCCAAGTATACATATAGGTCTTGGAAAGCAGCAACCATGGTTTTCATGGGTAATGGTTTTCATGGGAAAATGCATTCTGAGATAGAAATTACCAACTTGGTAGCAAACGTTTAGGACTTAAACCTGTCCATAAATTGAGGACCACCTTCCACTTGGTACAGTACAATTTCATAGCCAAAAATTCTGACATTCCATGCAAGAAACAATGGGGACTACATTCCAAAGACTAGAGTCATCTTTAGTGCCAAGAGAAAAAAGCAAGAAACATTATTAGAACAACACTCAACACACTCCGTTGTATGTGTGGAGAGATTCTCATGCATGAAGTGTGTTTCCTTAGAAACCACAAATCCACTTAAAGACCACTCTTAGGGATATTTTCTTTAGCTTTGTCAAAAATTTGATACTTCTCTGGAATCACGTCCCATGAGATATACCTCATTAAATATATAAAACCATTGCTGGGCTCATAATGGCTCATGCCTGTAATCCTAGCACTTTGGGAGCCCAAGGCAGGAGGATAACTGGAGCCCAGGAGTTTGGGGTTGCAGTGAGCTAAGTTGATGCCTCTGTATTGTAGCTTGGAAGACAGAGCAAAGCTCTAGCTCAAAAAACAAAAAGACACATACGTATATATATACACACTGTGTGACTAAGTATTGCTTTATTCTTGTTACATAGCACTACATAATTAGCGAAGAAAGATTAAAACAATAAAGTGATTAAAAAGTATGAACTACAGAAATATAATGACCTCTTCCAAGGTTTTAAAGAACATGTATATTTTAGAGACAGATATGTTTTGAAGAAATATTGAGTCGTATTGAAATATGGTAGCGTAAACTGCTCTCAACCTAAATATTGCAGAAATATTTTTCCACGTCATCTATGCTATAATAATCAAGGTGAATATGCTTAGTATTTCATTTTATGGCTATCTATATTTTACTTAACTAATCCCCATTTTGACATTTCTTATAAAATTTTCATAACCTACGCTCTTAATTCAATTGTTGTGCTAAGGCATTTTTATTTCTTTTGGACATGAAATTTGTCAGATATTTAAATTGTTTTCTAATTTAATTGTTAACCAGTGTGATGAAAATGTGTCAAATGCCCCATGATCACATTAATGTACACAGCTATGATTTAATAATAAATAATAAAAAAAATTGTTTTCTAAGTTTAGAGTTTTGACCATACTGCCTGTGCTGCTGGCACAATTCAGATGACCTGATTTTGTAACACTTGGTTATTTCAGTCAGTGGAAGAAACAACTGTTCGATCCATACATGATGTTATCTCTTTTTTCCCCTCTTAAATGGAAAGATGCATAGAATCCTTAAAATAGTTAACAAACTCACACGGCCTTGTGTGAGACAGAAAGTGTTCATTGACAGGAGACCCCAGTCAGCTGCAGGATTTCATCTCTTAGATGCCTGATAAGAAAGAATTCCTTGTATGAATTTTCTCAGTTAAGTTTCTCAATTCTCCATTAATTTCTCAATTAAATCCAGTTAAAGGCTAAATAACTGTCCCCTCTCCTGTCCCCAGTGATGAATCCTTAGATACAATGTTAGTAGAGTTGGAAAGCACCATAATATTGCCTATAGTAGCCAAGCAATACAAATGTGGCAAATGGCATTGAAATCAAGATTATATTTCAGATCTCTATGGAATCCTTCCTCAGAAAGAACCAACTAAAGGAACCACATATTAGAACTTCTGGTCACCATTAACTAGGCTAAATTAGAACCCAAACATGATGAATTTTTCACTTCAGTGTCTGTACCATCATTTTCAGGATAGATACGATTTTAAAAAATGGTGGTTGGGAATCGGAAAGGTAAAGTGGATGAGTTATTACAAGATTGTGATTGAATGTTTATAGTTGCTCAAAAGGATGGTTTCACATAGCCCTCATCTGATTAGATGTGAATCTATACACAGCACAAATCTGTTTATATTCACATTAAGGAAAAAAGAAGCAGGCAGAGCACCAGCTGTTTAATTTGTAACCATCATTATTTTCACATTAGCACCTGTTGAATTAGAGATATTAGCACCAGTTGATTTTGCCATGCATATATGCATTTGACTGTGCGTTCTTACATGTGAATGTGCTAAGGTAAAGAACTAAACTAGTGACTGTTTCTCTAGAGGTTTCCAAAAAATAAATGAGGCTACTTTAAGACCTCAGAACAACTTTAGGATGAATGTTCTAAGAAGTTCTGATGAAAGCAAACGGCACATCCTCACTTTTGAATCCTGGGGCCCATCACCAGCATAACTGATCCTGAGCCGTCTCGCGAGTGTAATTTCTTGGCTGTGTCAGCTAACACAAAGAGAAAGCATTTTATTTAAAATATCAAAATAGACCTTCTAGTTGATACCACAATCCCATTACTAGGCATTTACCTAGAAGGAAAAAAAAAAAAAATCCTTTTATTGTAAGGACATCTGCACTGGATTGTTTATCGCAGCTCAATTTACAATGGCCAAGATGTGGAAACAACCTAAGAGCCCTTCAACCCATGAATTGATTAATCCACTGTGGTATATTTATACCATTGAATACTATTTAGCCTTAAAGAAGATGGAGACTTTACCTCTTTTGTATTAACCCGGATGGAGCTGAAACACATCCTTCTTAGTAAAGTATCACAAGATCGGAGAAGCAAGTGTCCAATGTACTCAATCCTAATATAAAGCCAGTAGATGAACAACTACAAGCCCACACAAGAGAAAAACTCAATTCAATTCCATCCAAGTTGGGGTGGATGCAGGAGGGGGCATTGGTGTGCTCCCACCTAATGTGCACAGTTAGTAAGGGTATAGGTGTGTGCTCCCACCTAATGTGCACAGTTAGTAAGGGTATAGGTCACTCCTCCTGGGTGCGGAACACAACTACAACAGAGGCTTTACCTAACAAATGCAAACATTGCAGCCTAATTGTTTGTAACCCCATATCAATCTGAAAATTAAAAAAAAAACAATAAAATAAAAAGTTCTTTATCATGGTCTTACATATAAAGTGTAAACTTTAAACTTCAGAGAATTTAGCTTGCTTTGTAACTTTGATGGAAGCTTGGCGGGGGCAGGCGGGGGGCTGTTCATTACTGAAATTTATACTTAAGAATTCGGGTCAAGTTCTGTTTATCATGTGTGTTTCCACAGCCAACAAGTTCATTATTTGAGATGATTATTTACAATGTTTAAAAAACAATAAAATTAGGATGCCATCAAATATTGGTAACTTTTGAATGAAGAAGTTCATATTTTAAAAAAATGTTTCCCTTACTTTGTTTCCTCAGGAACAATATAACATTTCAGATCAAAATGTTTTTGACTGTCTCTGACTTAGGTATTGAGGAGAGATGCAAAAAGGAAATTTCATTTTCACACAGTTGGTTTTTGCTTCCCATCCAATCACTTACAGTAGAGATTTTGATACCACATTATTTTTAGGAGGCATAAAATGTAATTGCCATAATAATCTTTGGACAATCAAAAATATTTTATTTAAGGTGGTATGTAAAATACTTGCAAGTAATTATGAAAACTTTCTGGTTATGAGATGAGAAAGTAAACCTTTTTATTTCATCCTCTGGGGATAGTTGCCTTCACACTAGCTTTGAGTTTTTCACCTTGCCTCATTTCCTTGCTTGCTTCTGATGCGTCTTAGCAACTTCAGAAAGCTTTGAGGTAGTGCGGTATTATGGTAGTGAAACCACCCAGGGACTTGTTAAAGCCCAGTTTCCTGGGCCCAGTCCCAGAATCTCTGACTCAGCAGGTTTGGGAGGCCTGGGAATCTGCATTTCTGAAAAGTGCTTGACTGATGCTGATGTTGTTAGTCCTGGGACCACACTGTGGGGACCACTGCTTTGAAGAGTCAGTTTCGTATTTTCTATTACATGTTCTATTAATTCACATCCATGTGTAGCAATTTTATGGTTTTAACATTAAGCTGACAGAGCAGAAAGAAGTAATGCTCCTTACTAAGGTACCTATTTTTTTTTAGTTACAGATTCCTGATCTAGGCTCCGTTCCTGTGGCTCAAGCAGCTAAGGGGCCAGCCACATACACCTGAGCTGGCGGGTTCAAATCCAGCCCGGCCCACCAAACAACAATGCCAGCTGCAACCAAAAAATAGCCAGGCATTGTGGCGGGTGCCTGTAGTCCCAGCTACTTGGGAGGCAGAGGCAGGAGAATCGCTTAAGCCCAGGAGTCGGAGGTTGCTGTGAGCTGTGATGCCACAGCACTCTACCCAGGGTGACAGCTTGAGACTCTGACTCAAAAAAAAAAAAAAAAAAAAAAAAAATTCCTGATCTGTATCCCTCCTGATAAGTGATTTTTATTGATATCCAAACTTTCTCTTAAATGCCTCACTTGGGAAAATGTTATGTGTGATGATAAAGCATCATAAAACAGCAGAGGAGGTTCTGGTTAAAATGTTATAGGGCAAGTATGTAATAAGTACTTAATAATTTGTTGAATGAATTCACAAAAGAATCAGTATATCCTTTCAAATGTATATATAATAGCTGCTTACCGCCACCCCTACAGTTTTCAACACTCTCTCCATTTTAGGAAGAAAATCATTTTCTGCACATAAAACTCTCCTTACACCTCCTGTCACATTTTGCTTTTCTCTTAAGATCTCTATGGGTCTTTTTATCTTTAGGAAGTTTTTGAGACAAGAAAGAGCAGGAATCATTCTCTCCATTGGATAGAGAAAGAAATGAGGCTCAGAGAAGGGGTTTTCCCAAGGCCACCGAGGGATGAACCACATCATGGGACTAACCAAGGCTTTGAAATCCTGGGGTTTTTGTCGAGTCCTAGGTCTCACCCAGTGGGGCCTTCACCCTTGTTGACAAAGAAGACAAAGGGTGACAGGAAAGGAACAGCTGTTCCTTGCCATGGACTTGGCCCAGTAATGGGAAGAAATCAGCTATCAGAGCTGTGAGAACTCCCCAAGGACCCAGCTCTCAGCCAGAGCTGCGATCAAAAAATTTAAACACCTGGGGAGCCTCACCTGACTCCCAGAACCAGCCCAGCTGTTAGCCACTGTCTTTACACACTCAGCTCTCAGCAGAAAACCAGAGCAGGGAAAGGCTATCCTGGGAAGGCACTTCTGACCTGGTGCTCCACTGTTTCTTCCGTATTCATTGTGTTATTACGTCTCCTGGCTCTGAGTGGACAGTTCCCTCCTGTCTTTGCCTCTCTGCACCTCAAAGCTGAGCCCATTAATATAGAGTCTGGATCACTTGATCTGCAATGAAATCTTGGAGACAGAGTCTGACCTGCCTCACTGGAATTTACCCACTGGTACTGGGCCTGGCATACAGAAGACAACTTAATACATATTTGTAAAATAAATGAATACTGTCCAGAAGGCAGAATCAAGTCATTGGTTGTTTGATATCTGATATTCAAAATGTATTGTTTGCCAACCATCCGGGGAGTACCACCCTACAAAGGTGTATTGGGACTGTGCTAGTGAAAAGAACATACTCATTCCCTGCCCTTAATATATTTTAGCAGGGTGGGGTATAGACTATTAAACAAGTGCTGGATTGGGATGCAATGGATGAAAAGCTCTTACCACCTCTAGGCTCTGTCTTGTACAGAAACACAGAATATGCTAGAGCCCTTATGTCCACCTGACTTTGCAATCTGGACTTTTTGATGTCTAGAGTTAGCTAAGAATTTACTGCTCTTCCACTTCCTGATCTATCTGGCTCCCTCCCTAGCCCTGGGTGTGGAGCATTCCTGCTTCTTGGCATAATTCCAATGCAGTGACAACAGCATTGACGGGTGGCTATAGCAACTGTCTAGACTTGTCTATAAATTAAAGCTATAGCTCTAAATTCTGAAAGCCAAGGAAGCAGTAGCAGGCCTCTCATTTCAGACACCTACTAGCCATCCTGCTGAAGAAACCTAGATTTGCAGCCTCCCTCCAATCTTCTGGAACAGGAGATGTCAGAGAGACTGAGTGACCTGGAGTCTAACTATGGCTGTCCCTGAGTGGAGGTGAGCATTTTAAAGACCAAGAAAAGGAGTTGAGTGGAGAAGTGCTGTGGGGTCCTGGATGCTCATGGAATTGATCTTTGTCTAATTTTGCAAAGAAAGTTGTCCACCTAAAAAGAGCAGTGTTGAAGAACATGCTAATTAACCTAGCCATATTTGGCCAAGGGGAAAGCGTATAGAGTGGTTTTCCCCCCTAAGTAAAATCACACACTTTGGAAATGATGGAGTTACAGAAACCTCTGGGGGCACTTTTTGGCATTAATAAGAAGTTTGGCCCTTAATGCAAGGTTAATTTACTTAGGATGAAACCATAGCTAGTTCAACTTCCTATCATGCTCTCCAGAAAACCCTGAGGCCTGGGATCCTCCAGGCAAAGCTCATTTACATTTTTTATATCTCCCTATAGTCAGTTCTGAAATTCCAGTGGTCATGTTCAGACATAACTTACCAGAAGAGCCATTTCATCCGGAAACATCTTAATTTTCAATGACATTTTGAATCTTCAAATCCGTGCTATGGAGACGTCTTCATTTTGACATGTTCATTCTGGTTGAGTAGATTTAGTGTTCAAGAAACCAATTTGAAAGTTAAAAACTATGTTTTTTAAATTTTATTTATTTTTTTATTGGGTTCCTCTGTCTGGGCAAGGAAGGCTCCTTCTTTTATTACCCTTTCTGGGAGCGCACAGACTTGCAATTTCCGCTCATAATGTTTGTAAACAGCAGTGGAAAACATGTCTTCTGCTGAGCCTGAGTTAGAAATGAAATATTTTGAGGAACTTTAAGAATGCCAGCAAAGATTCCACTAAGGGGCATACCAAACACGGCTGGGAGAATTGCAAAGATTCCACTTGGGGAGTTGTACCTGTGCTTAGAGCCCAGCTCTGTCATTTCTTCATTGTGTGATTAGCCTCTCCTCTGAAAAGGGGGAGTTATATGGTCTTCCTGATTGTTGTGTAAAGATTTGAGCCTGTGAAGGGTTTAGCACAGTGCCTGGCACATCATAAAGACTGGATTAATCAAAGTGATTATCGTCACCACTCTCTATTGGCAAACTCCAGGATAGAGTTGACTTGATTCACCTGGGATTATTCTAACTTCTGTGCTAAGAAACAAGGTGCCCCGTATGAGACCCATCTTTTAACTAAGTGCTTACACAGTGCTGACTGGTTCACAGTTCGGGGGTACAGGATAAAATGCACTTGGGAAGTCAAGTGCTGCTTAGAATCCTAATAGTGGGGGTCAAGGGCACTAAGTAGGAAGCAAAGTCTCACAAGGAACAGACTACCCCAGAGAAGGGAACGCTGGATCTCAAATATAAGATCTATTCTTTTGTTCACTAAATATTTAACTGCTTAACATGTGCTGGACCTTGGCGGTGGGGTGGGAGGGATGAGAATACATAAACAGTAGAAGATTTAAATGTTATGGTCTCTACTAATACATTTCCCCCCTCTTTTCTGTAACTGAACTCAGTTAATTTAGCAACAGCCCCTCCAATTTCTTCTTAGTAGCTAGAAGGTGGGTATGATGGTTGTATTTTAAAACTGTTTCCATGTTGTCTTAAAGCTAATTTAGCCACTTCTGCTTTTTTTAGGCACCTTTAGTTCACTCAGTGTCTGTGCAGGGGAGGCCAAGGGCACATTGTCCAGCCTCATGGGAATAGACCCTGCTCCTCAGACACCACAGAAGTCTTGCTTCAGCTGATCTTTGAGTGAAGCTGTCAGCCCCTATTGTGTGTGTTACAGACGTGTCTCTGGTTGGGGTGAAGGATTCTCCTTCCAGCACTGTTGATGCTTAGTTAGACACGGGCCCTAGGTCTGGCTTCCAACCTAGAAGCCAAAGCATCTTTTTGAGCCTGGTATGTAGGAGCTATGCGCTGTCACTAATAAGAGGGGAAAAGAACATAAATGGATTTAAGATGTCTATAGGATATTTAGGTGTGTCTGCCGGAGAAAAGCTAGAGGTGACAGTTGGACGTTTGGGAAGTAATCTATTCAGTGGGCGTACCTGCAACCATGGCACCAGGAGAGATCACCAGCAGCATCAGAGGGTTGATGGTTACGGTGATGGCCTGCCAAGCTCCCTAGCAGTGAGACTTATCTCCCATCTCTAAGACAGTCCTCTCTTGAGTCTGTAATACTATGTTCTGTCAAGAGGAACAGTGACGATTTCCCATGCTACTTACTGCCATTTTCTATTCTCTTGTTCTAGAGGGGTGGTTTACTGGGTTTTTAGTAATTCATTTCCATTCCTATCTATTCCTGCCTGTCAGTTCTTTCCCGTATAGAGCAGAAAGTGACCAAGAAAGTGCTCAGAAGTCCCCTTCGAATTGAGATATCATGCTGACTGAACCACGTGGTGTCTCTGGTGCTTGGGAGCATCTACTGAGCTGGTCTCTAATGAGGCTTCTGAGTTGATCATAAAAGAACAATTCAACCTCAGTATCCAAGTCCATACAAGATGGCAGGGGAGGAACAAAGTGCAAATCCAAGAGGGCTCAGAATTGTGAAACTCATTGTGTAGTTGGGAGGTTGGGATTTGAGAGGACTGAGCTTCCTGGAGGTGTTCCTGTATGTGCTTTCTTTCTCTGATTCCCTGTAGTCCTTCCGAGACAGACACTCTTGCTTAAGTCCTAGCATAATTCTTCACTCAATCTCCTAATTCCTTGACTACCCCCATCTCAGTTTCCTCCAATGACTATAATTGATCTGGAACTCTGGTTCTTTTGGTGACTTTCTGCCCCTCATTCTCCAGATCTCCCTGGCAGTCACTGCCAGACATTAAGGCTTTGACCCAGGCCTGTGCTACTCCCTCCTGGACTGTGCTTGATTCCATCTGTTGGATTCTCAGCGTCAACGCCTCGCCATGTCTGACCCCTGTCTTTGGGGCATCCTCTGGAATGGCTCTTCTGGCACTGTGGGTGTGTCTCACATTCTGCTGCTTGCTGTTTGACTTTGAACTCAATCTTCTGCTCAGTGCTGGGGAGTTCCATTGGTCAAGGGCACCAATCTTTATTGGGAACTACTGTGTGTGTGCATCACCTCTCAAACACTTTCAAAGTAGAAATGTAATTCTTATTTCATAGACTTCAAAAGAAGGTTTAGAGAGATTCAAGAGCTTTTCTAAAGTCACAAAACAGGAAGTGGTAGGTGCTAGGATTAACTGTCAGATTGGTCTGGTTCCAAAGCTCGTTCTCATTCCGTAACTATAGGTGGCTTCCAAGGAGGTATGAGGAAGTTAGAAAGGTGAAGCCAACTGTGGCCTGAAAGAGTAGGCCGGGAGTTAAAGATCTTTATATTGGTGTAGTTTGTAGGTGAGTAACTTCAGTGGAGTGGGCTTGCTAATAAACAAAGTGGAGAATAAAGTCCCAAGTGTGAAGGAAGTTGAGGGACATTCAACTCAAGGTTTCAGAGGAGGTGTCAGCATGAAGCTTATCTTAATGAACAAACTCTGCCCTTCTAGATTGAAAATCAAGATGAAATTAATGTTTCCCTTAGAAACAGGTTCTGTGAAAGAATTATTATTGGGATGACGGTTGCTGAATTCACCTGGCTTCTACAATCTTGTTACTTCCAGGCAGACACACTTGCTGTGTATATTTGTAGCAAACTTGCCCACGTGATTGGGCCAGTAATCTTGACCACAACCTTCAGGAAATATGAACTTAACATTTGTGAGAAAAGCACAAATGTCCTTCTCTGGTTAGCTATGAATAGAAATGGTTCCACTTTGCTAGATGTTCCTGATGTAACACATCTTAATCCAAACTGTGGCTCCCCACGCACCCCCCAGTATATGCAGAATTGCTAACATTCTTCCTTTTCCTCTTAGAAGGCGGATTAGTACCACCTGTCTCAGCTAACATTCATGGGATTCAGCAGGAAAAACAGTATTATGAAGGGAAAGCTCCTTTGAATGCAGTATTTTAGGATTATTCCTTTGGTTGCTAAACTGCTACCTTTGTATTCAAAGGTGATGAGACATTTTCTGGCTGAGAGACAGAGACATCCCAGAAAGGTGTCAAGTTAAAAGAGGGCTGATGAAAAGATTTGAGCCAAAGCCATGGGAGGAGGGAAGCGATTGATTGCAGGCATTGCTTACATTTTCTTCTCACTGTTACAGTTGAGGACAGGATTGTGGTCATCACCTTGCTACCCCTTCCCACCCCTGCTTCATGGGAGGTATTAACCTGGGGCCTCAGTCCAACTGGATCCTTGCCATCCAGTTCAGCCTGCTCAATAGCTTTCTCTGTCTTGGGACAAGGGGGAGGTGACAGTGCCCTGAGGTTCAAAAGGCTGTCTCCTTTGAACTGAGTCTCTTTTGAGCTAAAGTCCCGAAACATGCTCTTGGCTTTGATATTAGAAGGAGATGGTGTCATGGGGTGGGCATTTAACCTTTTGGTCTCTGTTTCTCCCCTTTTTCTTGAAATAGAGATAATGGGATTCTCTTGTGGAGTGTTGGGAAGATTAATGAGTCAATGTTTGGTGAAGTGCTTTGAGATTCTCAGATGAAAGGTGCTACACAATAATTATAATAACACTTTGTTCTTAAATAGTGCCTTTCTTCCAGGGAGCTCAAACTACTTTACAAAATCATTTCATTAATCCTCGCAGCATCCCTCCATGGCAGGTAGCAATTACTATTCCCTGTTCTCCTATGGAGAACATGGGGGCTGAGAGAGGCAAATTGACCTGCCCAAAGCTACACAGCAGGTCATTGGTAAAATTGTCATCTGAATTCAGATATCATTCATCCATTCATTCGCCAAACATTTACCCATGGTTCTGTGCCAGACATCTGAGCTATTGCATAGAGCAGAACATGATGCAAAGTTAAGTAAAATATCTTTTCTGCCATTCAAGAGATTGAGTTAGTCCACTTGAACAAGTAAATTAGTAATTACACCAATCATATCCTACAATGCAGCAACAGGGACAAACATGCATGCAATGTAGGCAGGGGAAAAGAAAAAAGTAACCTTGGTTTTACCAAAGAATTGTCATAGGGATGAACTTTCTTGAGTGGTGAATTCACCAATAGAGGAAAAGAAGCTGAAGATGCATGTCTTAGATAACAAAATGAAAGAGCTTGAGAAATCTGGGGTGTGAGATCCATTTGGCATGGCAGAAGCAATGGGACTTTTTAGACAATAGAGAGGGGCTAGGAAATTGGAACTTTGTGCATAAGGCAATTCAGGAGCATTGGAGGATGTTTAAGTGAAAGGCATAATGTCAGCTCTATATTTAGAAAATTGTCTTTGGTGGCTAAGAAATAGGACATTTGCATGTAGAAGACACATGAGTCCAGAAACCAGGAAAACAGTTCCCTGACTCCAAATTCCAGACCAGTTGCTGGGTCTTTCTTCTTCTCAACAGTTTTTATAAGCTAGAGCTCCAATGTTGTTTTCAATTTCTTTGAGAAAGCAACAGAATGCTCTTTCCTGGTTAGTACATTCTCTCATTTCAACAAGCATACAAATATTTTTTTAAAAAATCAAAATTTTCTCTACTGCACCTTTTCAACAATAATATAGTGAGCAACTGTCACTGTTCTGCCCTGAAATCCATGAGGCAAAATGCTACACCAATTACTTATATGGTAGAAAGGAAACCTTTGTTATACTATTTGTTAAGTATCTCTCCAAATTGGATATAAGAGAATGATCTTTGATGCAAAAGAGTTCTCACTTTTGTTTTATGTGGTAAACTATTCTGGGACGAGACATTTATTTTTATTTTTACACCTTTTACATGGTGGTAACGATAGAGTCAATTTTGAGAATGATTTTCTGATTATTTATATATATATATTTTCTTGTCAGGATCTCTTTTAAGTGTTTGACAGGGAAAATAGTCAAACCACTTTGCCTATATTAGAGGCCCTCAAAGTGCTTTTGGGTATGAATGGAAGCAGACCACAGGCTACCTGTGGGCTGGAAGAGCTGGGTGCACTTGATTCTTAGAATGACCGTTATTTTCTACCAGATCCCTTTATCTTCACTGTTAACAAACAGTTATGAGCTGGAAAAACTCAGCAATTCAAAATATTCTACAAAATTTAAATCTTAACACATGGCTGGTTAAATTATTCTGTACCTTGTGAACAGACATACAATAAACACTTATTGACTGACAAGTTATTTAGAATTAATTTTTTTTGAGCAACACTTGCTTATCAAGAGTGCATCATATTTGTCCTTAAGTGTATTGATTAGGATAGGTAAGGTTATGCTGCAGTAACAAGCACCCACATGTATCAGTGACTTTAATAATAAAGGTTTAATTCTGGCTCCTGCAAAGTTCATTGTAGATGACTTTGTGACTCCCCAGAGTGTTATCTGCTAGGTTATAGCTTTGATTTTCATATTCCTATTCCTATCAATGTGCACTTCAGTGATTGCCAAAGCAGTGTTTATGAGAGAATTCAAGAACTGGCAATGAAAAGCTCCTGAGAGGTTCCATTCTTCATTTCTACTCAGTTTTCATTGACCAAGGCAAGTCTCATGATCATGTCTCATTTCAAGGGGACAGGAAATTAGAGTCCTTTCATGTGCCCACAAGAGAAGAATTAGATATTCATGAATAATGTAATATTTGCAACAAGCCTTATCTGATGCTTTTTGAAAGCTAATATTTTGCTCTTTGAAAAAAAAAATCACATATTTCCATTTAAGAAACATGTATCTGAACATTTCAAAATCAAATAATTTATTTTTCATGAGATTCCTGGACAACCTACTGGTATTATTAATTCCATTGCTTAAACATGAGGCTGTTTAGCAGTTCATATCTCTTACCGAACAGTGAGCTTTTTAATAGTGAGCTTTTTTAAAGGTAGGGACTAGGTCTGATTTTTTTCTGCCTTCTTACCACCTGAAAGAGGGGCTGACACAAAGCAGGCACTGAACATGTTCCTACATATTATGACATTAACAATTTTTACTTTTTATACATTTGGAAGAAGACATAGACAAGTAAGTTGAATTGACTTTTCTCTAAGGGAGAAAAAATCTTTTTATATCACAATAGAACTCATTCAAACAATTTCTAGAGCTGGATTTCAGATATAATTTCTAATTATACATTAGAGAAAGCTACAGTGTCTAAGAAAATGATTTAACTTTTTGGAAACATTTTTCTAATTTTGGAAAGAACTTCGATTGGGGAAGAGTAGAGTTTATTGTTCTTGATATGGCAGGGAGGTTCCCTGGAAATCCTACCTTGTAAATGAACTCAGGTAACCATCCAAAGGGAACATACTTCATGTGGGGAAGAGTATTCTAACCCACTGCTATCAGGGACTAATAATGAAATTGTCTTGCAGCATATACGTAGGTGTCTTAAGTCCATAAAAAAGCTGAAGTACAAGAAAATTTTTTAGATATGGACTACTTGTTTTATCCCTGAATTTTATTCCCATATTTCTGATAATTTCTTCTAGTATGTTTAAAATAATTCCTCTTCCTTATTGGCAGGCCAACACTTTGAAGGTCTTCAGTACGTCCATCCCTGTTAGATGGAGTCCTGATTTGGTGCCTCTATAACTTTCCCTTTGTGTCCTTTGTCCTATTACTGTATTCTTCTATCCACCCACTGATACATCTGAATCCTTTTTGATACAGAGGCGGTTAACCCCACAGTTGTCTAATATTTGTTTGAGGTTCTTTGTGTAAAGCATGATAATTTATTTTGCCCTGCTACTGTAGAAACTGAGCATCTTAGATTCTTTGGATCCACTTACGCTTGGATTTTAGAAGATTTGCTATGGAAGTCTTGCTGTTTGGAGGGAACCACTATTGAAGCTTCCATGATAGGTCAATGGGTTTCCTTCAGAGCTACCTGAGGCATTAGAGAATTTCTCTTCTTTACTTTTCTTCCCGATACTAAAAGAAGGTAAAAGGTTATGGCAGGAATTAAAAGATAAGTTAATGCTACCTTTTATTAAGTAGGCACCAAAGATAGAGGGTTGAAGTTGAATGCACTAGGGATGCCACAGTATGTATGTCAGACATATCATTCCACCTCTGGGCTTTGTGGGAGCCATAGTGTGTAGTTCATTCAACCCAGATTGGTCATATGGGGAACTCTAAAGGAAAAGGGCAGAAACTCTAAAATGCAAGATGTTTGTTTATTTAAAGTTTCTTCTCACTAAAGGTAATCAAGTTTATAGGCATGGGAATAGACACAGAGGTGGAAAAGGAAGAGCAATGGTTCCAAGAACAGGCAATCAAAGGTTCCCACCTGGAGACTGGAAGGTTGGCAGATGCTGCCGTAAGAGTGTCTAATTTTAGTGGTAGCTCTGGTAGAGTCATTTTTAGGGTTCTCTAAACTGTTTTTTGGATGGGGATGGGGAGACATAGAGAAAATAGAAGAAGCTAAAGGGTCAGGGCTTCTAAATTATTTCACTGTTTTTAAAAAAGTGGGTTCTGGTGGAGACTTGGACCTTGTCTAATGAGGATACACCTGTTTGGTGCTACCATGTCGGCACACATATATCTTGTGTCTGCCTTTTGCTTTGCTCCACGCCAGTTCATCTACTCTGCATGCCAATATTGGTCATGTGCTGGTCATTTTTAATAGTTATCTATATTATTTTAGTTAAGCTACTATATTTGAGTAGGCTTGTCTCTAAATGTTTAGAGTTAGTGTTCTTTATGATTTCAAAGAGTGTGAGCTTACATAAAGTGTTTACATTGGTGTCTAATTAGATACTGACTAAGGGTTGCCCTCTTTTCTTTCCTTTTGGTTCCCAGTTGGATGCAGCCTCCAAACTTGGAGATTTCTGACTCCCAGATCATCTCCAGAACTATCAATCCCAAGAAGGTGATTTTCACTTAATAATTTTTTGCTCATAGTTTTAACTTCTTTTGGTGCATTTCTATTATTCTTTGTCCTTACTGGTGGTTACACAAGCTCCCAGTTTAATCTCATTTGCACATTTCATTAATATGTGGCTTACTCCCTCTTTGAGATTCTTAATAAAGATGTTAAATTAGATTGTATCTGACACTGACCCCTGGGGCACTGCAATGCTTTAACGATATCCCGTTTTCCCGTCTGCAGTCTATGGAGTTCTTACAGAATGCACAAGGAGCAGCTTCAACCTGGGATAAATCTTCAATTTTAATTCTCAAGCAGAAGTCAAGTCATGTGGTTTGGGATAACTTGACATTGCCAGAACATACTTGTAATTGCTAGGAAGTCATATTTTAGCAATTAAGTACCAGAACCAGTTTGCCAGAATTATATGTCAGATTGCCAATCTGCTGACAATTACAAGAGATAGTCTCCCTGCCCTGCTTACTGCATTTCAGTCAAACTGAGAAAGGCCTTGTTTTTGAAAATGAAACTAGGCTCTTTTATTTCAAGACTAGCAATCACCTTTCACCAGCTTTTAAACAGCATCCCTCTTCTGTGTTTCAAAGCAGATTTATTAAAGAAACAGTTGTACCAACACACGAACGAAGACAGACGTCAGAGAAAAGCACCAGGCGCCCCACTGAGAATCCGGACGCAAAACCAACTTTCAGATTTCGAGAAATTTACAAATTCTTCTTCCAAATTGGAAACATTTATTTTTTTAAGGAGAGAAGGTATAATACCATATGATATTCTTGGCACAGAATTTAATTCTCTCATCATCATTGGTTTAATCAGTGAAATCTATATATTTATATCAGACGCAAAATTTTTCTCAAATAAATTATAGGATAATATCTTTAAAATTAGATTGCACTACTACCAAACCAGAATTCCTATGAAATAAAACTCACTGTAGTTAAATGGAATATGGTCTTTAATCACATAACAGTAAAGCCTTATGAATCACTCTAAATGATAAAATATTTCAAAAGTTAGATATTTTTGTCAACTTCACTCATTATACACTAAACTTTCTTAAGCTTAAACTTATAAACTTTCTTAAGCTTTGCAAAGATTTTGGTGTCTTCTTGGGGATATACATTAAGATAATTCTGTAGATTTTATCAGAAAAAAATAGAATGATAGGAAAAACAAACAACCAGAAGTTGAAACTGGCCTTGTAAATGCAATTTTTTGGGGAACTATAAGCCAATCTGAGATGCATTTCAATATCAATCACAGAAGGTTTCATAGTCTATAAGGTGATGGAGGGAAGATACTCTGCTTCTGCCAGGGTTCCCTTCCAAAGGTTTTTTCAAACATGATTCATCATATCTTGGAAAAAACAGTTTTCTCCCAACTGGCTCACTGCATTTGGGGACCTAAATTCTGGGACATCTAAGTGAAATTTTCAACGTCATCTGCTATTATGTCGTTGTCTTACCCTGCCCTCTGAGGAATAACCAACCTCACCCATTTTAAGAAGTGGACAATGATTCAAGAAGTTCAACCAACAACCCAAAACAGAATAATAGATTTGGGTAATGGAATATTTATTGATAAATCAGTGCTGTTTGATTAGGTTGGATTTCAGTGGTAAAATTTAGATAGGCCTTTCAATTTCTGGCTTCTCTTTTGGGTGAATAATTGAATACAAGAGCATTTCGTTCTATCCTCCTGATGTGAAGGCTCTAACAGTTTAGCTGGCAAGATAAGCGTTGTCTCTAATGAGAATCAGATGAGATGATGTACAGTGTGGGTTTAAAGCAGAACAGAGATGGGGTGACTCAGTGTGGGAGAAATTTCTGTTCCCCAGGGCCTTGCCCATGTGTCCTGAGTCTCCTTCTCCTATATACTTCTGCAAACTTCCCAATCTGTTTATTTGTGTAGAGTCCTTTCCCTTGACCTCTATGTTCTTTTATCCAATGCCGTTGTCGAACCCAAGAAGCCAATAGGGCCAACCTGCTGTTAGGTCTTTTTCTTTTCCTCTGTGCTGGGGCTTAATATTCCTCCTAGGCTCATTCAGCTTTGGTGTACTGAACTCAGTCATTCTGCTGCTGGTGTTCTGGTTTCTGTCTGCTGCTGAATCTTCAGCCAATTAATTTAGTCTAAACACTTTTGATTAAGTTTGTAACAGAAAGCAGAAATTGCCAGCTGTTCTAGAACCACTTCTGAGGTCATAAATGCTCCGTTGCTCTTTTCAGTAATTCCACTTTGCAAAAATGAGAGGATCCTGCTGGGACTTTTTCATTCTTCCTTCCCTGGAAGGACAAATTGCTGGTCCAAATGTTTCCCTCTGGTTCCTAGAGGTGTACAAACTCTTCATATACCAAGTCCTGGGCAAAGAATGCCTAGAGCTGGCCTCTTCTCCAGCATATGAGTCACAGAATCCAAGAAACAAGAAAAAGCAGCAAAGAGGCCTCCCTAGAAACAGTTTCGCATGAACCATGACTGGCTCCAAGTGGCGCTTGCCCCTGTCAGCCTGAGCAGAATATCATAAGCCACATTTTTCTTAGATTCATGTTTACACTGCTTCAGTACTAAAAAACCTGTTTATCATTTAGCATGTAATAAACAGTTATTTTATGTGGGGGGTAAGCTGTGGTTATAATAATAGTCTATTTAATCTTCTTTTTTAGAATGGGTAGGGTTGCTACTATGTAAATGTCATTCTAGTCTTTAAGTTAAAATGTTCATAAAATTATAAAATTCATAGGATTCCTCAGTCAATCAAATAGGCACATGTTAAAGAGAAAAACTGTTTAAAAAACTTTTCCCTTAAACTTGTTTAGTTTACAAATTATCAACCTTTGACTTCCATCTTCCAACTTGGTGTTAAAATCCGATGTGAGGGGTGGCACTGATGTTGGGTGTGTGCCATGGTGGAGAAGGCCTCTGATGGAAATAGGAAGAACAGAATTCTGCACACACGTGAACACACCCCACACATGTGGGCATGCACATATGCCAGCTGTTCTGCACATCTCTCTTTTGCAAGAGACTGAAGTGTGCCATCTTATTTTCTACCCCCGTTCACTGTAGCTTATTGCACTTGCTCTGCCTATCTCAAACTTTCTTTGCTGATTACCTGTAAAAAGCACAAGTCAGGTTGTATCACTCTCCTTGCTTTAAAGCCTTTTTAAAGAAAAGCTCTCTTTTTTGTTATTAAATCATAGCTGTGTACATTAATGTGATCATGGGGCACCATACACTGGTTTTATAGACTGACACATTTTCCTCACACTGGTTAACATAGCCTTCCTGACATTTTCTTAGTTATTGTGTTAAGACATTTATATTCTACATTTACTAAGTTTCACATGTACCCTTGTAAGATGCACCGCAGTTGTAATCCCACCAATCACCCTCCCTCAGCCCACCTCCCTCTCCCTCCCCTCCCGCTCCCCTTTCCCCCTATTCTTAGGTTATAACTGGGTTATAGCTTTCATGTGAAACCCATAAATTAGTTTCATAGGAGGGCTGAGTACATTGGATACTTTTTCTTCCATTCTTGAGATACTTTACTAAGAAGAATATGTTCCAGCTTCATCCATGTAAACATGGAAGAGGTAAAGTCTCTATCTTTCTTTAAGGCTGCATAATATTCCATGGTGTACATATACCACAATTTATTAATCCATTCGTGGATGGATGGGCACTTGGGCTTTTTCCATGACTTGGAAATTATGAATTGGGCTGCAATAAACATTCTGGTACAAATATCTTTGTTATGTGATTTTTGGTCTTATGGGTAAATACCTAATAGAGGAATTATAGGATTGAATGGCAGATCTATTTTTGGATCTCTAAGTGTTCTCCAAACATCTTTCCAAAAGGAATGTATTAATTTGCATTCCCACCAGCAGTGTAGAAGTGTTCCCTTTTCTCCACATCCACGCCAACATCTCTGGTCTTGAGATTTTGTGATATAGGCTAACCTTACTAGAGTTAGATGGTATCTCAAAGTAGGTTTTGATTTGCATTTCTCTGATGCTTAAAGATGATGAGCATTTTTTCATCTGTCTGTAGTCTGTGCACCTTTCTTCTTCAGAGAAGTTTCTCTTCAAGTCCCTTGCCCAGCCTGCGATGGGATCACTTGTTCTGTTCTTGCTTATATGTTTGAGTTCTCTGTGGATTCTGGTTATTAAACCTTTGTCAGAGATATAACTTGCAAATATCTTCTCCCATTCAAAGGACTGTCTACTTGCTTTACTTACTGTGTTCTTGGCTGTGCAGAAGCTTTTTAGTTTGATCAGGTCCCCATAGTATATTTTTGAAGCTGCTTCAATTGCCCTGGGGAGTCCTCCTCATAAAATACTCGCCCAAACCGATTTCTTCAAGGGTTTTCCCTGCACTCTCTTCTAGTATTTTTATAGTTTCATGTCTTAAGTTTAAATACTTAATCCAGTGAGAGTCTATCTTAGTTAATGGTGAAAGGTGTGGGTCCAGTTTCAGTCTTCTACAGGTTGCCAGCCAGTTCACCCAGCACTATTTGTTAAATAGGGAATCTTTTTCCCACGGAATGTTTTTAATTGGCTTGTCAAAGATCAAATAATGGTAAGTAGCTGGATTCATCTCTTGGTTCTCTATTCTGTTCCAGACTTCTACTTCTCTGTTTTTGTGCCAGTACCATGCTGTTTTGATCACTATTGATTTATAGTATAGTCTGAGGTCTGGTAGCATGATTCCTCCTGCTTTGTTTTTATTTCTGAGTAATGTCTTGGCTATTTGAGGTTTTTTTCTGATTCCATATAAAACAAAGTATTATTTTTTCAAGATCTTTAAAGTATGACAGTGGAGCTTTAATAGGGATTGCATTAA